>CAUYON010070709.1:0-53580 GCA_963573935.1 Arctocebus calabarensis | reverse complement strand
AGCTTGGCCCGAATATCTGGCACAGACTGGTCAATATAGGACATGGCAATGGTAGCTTTATGTTCTATAGCTTCTGGATCATATGGGGTGTACATTCTAAATCCATCCAGGAGCCTTTCCATGAATGCAGCTGGGCTTTCTGTCTGTCCTTGTACTAAGGTCCGAACCTTAGCCAAATTGGTGGGGTGTTTACCCGCCCCTGAGACCTGCCAATAGAGCCTGGCGGTAAAGACGAAGACGCTCCCTACTGGCACCAATGTTGAAATTCCAATCTGGTCGGGTCAGGGGAAAAGCGGCATCAATTTCATTAGGTAGCTGTGTGGGCCTTCCGTCGGGTCCAGGCACGTTATGCCTTGCTTCCAGGACGACCCGCTGTCTCTCCTCTGTAGTCAGGAGGACCTGGAGAAGCTGCTGGCAATTGTCCCAGGTCGGACGGTGGGTTAAGAGGATGGATTCTATTAAGGAGGTGAGGGCTTGGGGATCTTGGGAGAAGGTAGGGTTATGAGTTTTCCAATTATACAAATCAGAAGCTGAGAAAGGCCAATAATATTCCTCATCTCCTACTGTTCGGAGGGGAAAAGCGGATACTGTCCACTTATCAGGGTGTTGGGAATTACGGTCTCGGCGGAGTCGGAGGCGAGGTGGGGAGGGAGCCAAAGGTTCGGTGGAGGGAGTGGTCAATGCAGAGGGGGGAGTCAGTGGAGGAAGTGGTGCTACCGACGGCGTAGGGTGGGGGTATGGGGGAGGGTCTAAGAAGAGGGAATCTGTGGAATCTGGGAGGACCGGTTTCTGGTGTTGTTACCTGGTGGCGTCGGCCGCCTGTATGGGAAGAAGGGTGGAGGGTGGGAGCGCATCTGCAGCCACCTTAGAGCGGTCCGGTGCCTGGGAGGGGTTTAAGGAGTGAAGAAAAGGTTGGACCCAAGGTGGGGGGTTTTGGCTCAGGTCTTCCCAGGTGATGATGTATGCCACTTGGTTAGGATGCCTGTGGGGTCCCGATTGGAAGACCTTAGACTTAACCTGCAAGATAGTGGACAGATTAAAAGTCCCGTCCTGGGGCCAGCCGACATCAAAGGTCAGCCACTCAGAGGAGCAGAAAGTCTGCCAGCGGCCTTTCCGCACCTCAACCGAAAGGTTGTGTGCCCGGGCCTTGATGTCTGTCCAGTGATCTAGAGTCAGGGAAAGAGGAGTGGTTAATTGTTGGCCCATGGTTACGGACTGAAAGAGTCACACAAAAAGGGCGAGGAGACACAGGTAAACGAAACTCAAACAGACAAAGACGAGCCACGTGGCGAAATGACGGCGCCACAAAACCGAAACTGAATCAGACGTCCGGGAAGGCCCAGAGGCAGATTCGAGGAGACTGACGGAATCGTCAATCGCCCCCCAAATGGCAAAGACACCCAGTCTAAAACAGTCAGATGAGGGAGTCGGAATAACTGCGGCTACCCTCTCAAAAACAGAGTCAGAGGAGGGAGCCAGAACAAACGCAGCTACCCTCTCAAAAATAGAGTCCCCAAGCTGGTAAACCGTGATCACCAAGACGTCTCTCGGGATCAAGGGTGGAGAGTGTCTGCACGTCTGCCCCTCTCCGGACCCTGAGATTCAGATGGACGGCGCACGTCCCAGAACCAGAATAACAAACAAGAAAGGAGACACAAAAAGACAGGGCTTTGTGCCGGGCCTGGACTTACCTCCGACCGTGGAGTAGGTGATAGCCTCTTGGGGGGGGGCGCTCTATCCCAGACGGGCCCCCAAATGTTGCACTCAAATTGGGTTCCAGCTAGGATGGGCACCCCCAAGAAAACAGTCACCAACTCTCGAGTCGATGCAAAGGCAAGAGGTAGTTTATTGCTGATGCGTCAGGGTCCCTCAGCCGCTTGGGGGAAGGACCCCGTTTGGCTGTTACAGGCTGGTTTTTAAACTTTAAAACCACAAGAACAGGGGGTAGTAAAGGGTATAGGGGTTATGGTGTGAGGGGTCGTGGGGCGTATAGATTGGTTGGGCTAGTTGCCGGGGCCAAACCGCAAGCGGTAGAACTCAGGATTGGTGGGGCTCATTGCTGGGGCCAAACCGCAAGGGGGCGGAGGATGGGAGAGGCTGACAAACAGGATGCAGACTGTTGGGGCTTCCCGGAACCTTTTTGGGTGATAGAAAAAGGGGGGTTACTTCAGTATTAAGAGCAAACATAGTGAGGAAATACCTTAAAATATAGAAGACCCTTTGTAAGTGGACCACCCAAGGGACTACAATGAAGTGGTCAACATATGGAGGTGGTCAACATAAGGAATGAGCCCTACTGTACTGACACATGTGGTATGTGTCCAGTCTATGAGAATGAGGTCAACTTAAAGAACTTAAAGAGTTGGTCAATGTAGGGATGTAGTCAAATACAGTTTCTACTATAATTTGGAAATGCTTTTTTTAATTTCAAAATATTGTGGGGTATAAATGTTTTTGGTTACATGGATCACTTTTGTCATGCGTGAGTCCGGATAGAGTTCAGCGTACATGTTAGGTAGGTTTTCACCCATCCTCTCCTCTCCTACTGATCCCGCTTTATTTCCACCCAGTTTTACTTCCTACTATGCACCTGTGTGCTCACTGGCTTCTTCCAGTTTAATAGTAAGTATATCCAGAGTTTGTTTTTCCAACTTTAGATACTTCACTTAGGATAATGATCTCCAGTTCTAACCAAATTATCCAAAGGCATTAATTCATCCTTGTTCTGGTTGAATGGTACTCCATGGTATACATAAACCACATTTTGTTAATCCACTAATGAATTGAGGGACTCTTGTGTTGAATACACAACTTTGTAATTGTGAATTGTACTGTAATAAATATATTTGAGTACAGGAGTCTTTTGATAAAATGACTTCTTCTTTGGGTAAATACCCAGTAGAGGGACTTCTGGATAAAATAATAGGTCTATTAGTTCCTTGACATTTCTCCACACTGTTTTCCATAGAGATTGTGCTAATTTGCAATATATAAGCCTTCCTTTCTCCCTGTGTCTATGTGTACATGTGTTGCTTTGGAATTTTCAACAAGAGATATTCTAACTGGTAATATTTCATCTTACTCCAGTTTTACTACAGTGGTTTTAATTTATATTTCCCTAGTAATTAGTAATGTTGAGTAGTTTTTCATGTATTTTGGGCCATTTGTCTATTTTCTTTGGAAGAGATTTTATGTTCATGTCTTTGGACCACTTTTTAATAAGTTTTGTTTTTTGTTTTTTGCTAACTTGCTTGAGTTCTTTGTAGATTCTGGTTATTAGCCCTATATCTGATTTATGGCTTGTGGATATTTCCCCCCCCCTTTTTAGGTTGTCCTTTAAATCTGTTGATCATTTCCTTGCTATATAGAAGACTTTTACTCTAATCAAGTTTTGTTTGTTTGTTTCTTTATTTATTTATTTGCTTGTTTGTTTGTTTATTTATTTATTTATTGTTACTATGATTTCCATTAAAGTCTTTGTCATCCATTTTTGCCTAGGGCAATATCTAGAAGGTTCTTCCTATGTTTTCTTCTAAAATTCTTGTTAAGGCATGCCTTATATTTAAGTCTTGAATCCAGCTTGAATTAATTTTTATAAGTGATGAGAGATAAGTGTCTCCTTACATGTTTCTGTATGGGACTATTCAAATATTCCAGCACCATTTATTGAACAGGGCTTCTTTTCCCCAGTGTATATATTATTGTCTACTTTGTCAAAGACCAGTCAGCTTTGCATGGATGGTCTTATATCTCAGTCATCTGTTTTGTTCCATTCATCTATGTCTCTATTTTTGTGTCAATACCATGCTGCTTTGGTTACAGTAGCCTTATAGTATAGCTTCAAGTATCTTGTAATGTTATGCCTCTGCATTTGTTCTTTTTGCTTAAGATTACTTTGACTATTCATGCTCCTTTCTGGCTCCAGACAAAGCATAGAATTGTTTTTTCTAAATCTGTGAAATAGGATATTGGTGGGAATTACACTGAATCTGTAAATTTCTTTGGGTTTTATGGACATTGTAACAATTTTGATTCTACCAATCCATGACCATGATATGTTTTTCCATTTGATTGCATTATCTGCAAATACTTGTCTCAGTATTTTGTAGTTCTCTTTATAGGGATTTAATACCTCCTTGGTTAAGCATATTATTATGAATTTTACTTTTTTATAGCTATTTCAAATGGTATTGAGTCTTTGATATAAATACCAGCTTGACTATTATTAGTGCATAAGAATTGGGCTGATTTGTGTACAATGATATTGCAACCTGAGACTTTGCTGAATTCATGTATTAATTCCATGAATATTTTTGTGGAATCTGAGTTTTTCTAGATATGAGATCTTATGATCAGGAAAAAGCCATAGGTTGACCTCTCCTTTCCTGATTTGGATAGTCTTAATTTCTTTCTTTTGCGAGATTGTACTAGCAAGGACTCCTAGCACCATGTTGAATATGTCTACTTCCAGTTCACAGTGGGAATGCTTTTAACTTTTCATCATTCAGTATGATACTGGCTGTGTCATAATATGGCTTCTATAATTTTGAGGTAAGTTCCCTCTATGTCTAGTTTTTTAAGGACATTTATCATGAAAGTATGCTGAATTTTGTTAAACCCTTTTTCTGGGTTACATGTTTCAATAAACATGTATTGAGTTTATCACATGGTCTTTGTTCTACTTTTTTGATATCCTACCTACCACATTTATTGATTTCAATATGTTGAACAATCCTTTAGTTCTGATCTCAGCTATTTCTTTTGCTCTGCTACTTTTGGTTTGATTTGCTCTTTCTTTTCTATTTTCTTGAGATATTACATTAAATTACTAATTTGTAATCTTTCTGTCTATTAAGTATAGTCATGTCAGGCTATAAATATTCCCATGATGGGGACTTCTTTTGCTGAATCCCATAGATTGTGATCATTTGTGTCCCATTGTCATTCATGTGAAGAATGTTTTGATTTCTGCCTTAATTTCATTATTGATCCTATTATTGTGGATTCTGTTTTGCTGATCTATGTAAAAAGCAGCTCTGATCATTTCCTACAGAACGAGTATTTTCTTGACAAATTCTTTCATTGTTTGCTTGTCTAGAAAAGTCTTTATCTATCCTTCATATATGGAAATTTGTTTTGCAGGATACATAATTTTTAGCTGATTGTTGTTCTATATAAAGACATAATATGGGGTCCCAATCCCTTCTAGCTTATAAGGTTTTTGTTGAAAAGTCTTCAGCTAACCTGATAAAGTTTCCTTTGTAAGTTACTTGATATTTTCACCTCACAACTTGTATGAGTTTTTCCTTTGTGTGACTTTGGTCAGTCTGATCACTGTGTGTCCTGCTGATTGCCTCTTTGCATTGAATCTCCCAGGTGTTCATTGAGTTTCTTATACCCAAATGTGGAAATTTCTAGCAAGACCAGAGAAGTTTTCCTTAATCATTCCTCTACCTAGGTTTTTCAGCCATTGTGTGTTTTCATGTTCCCTCACAGATGCCTAAGATTCCTATGTTTAGCTGTTTCACATAATCCCGTATTTCTTTTCTTTTCTTTTTTTTTTTTTTTTTTGAGAAAGAGCCTCAAGCGGTCACCCTAGATAGACAGCTGTGGCATCACAGCTCACAGGAACCTCCAATTCCTGGGCTCAAGCGAATCTCCTGCCTTGCCTCCCAAGTAGCTGGAACTACAGGTGCCCGCCACAACCCCCTGCCATTTTTTGGTTGCAGCCGTCATTGTTGTTTGGCGGACTCAGGCTGGATTAGAACCCACCAGCTCAGGTGTACGTGGCTGGCGCTTTAGCCCGTTGAGCCACAGTCACCAAGCCAATCCCGTATTTCTTATAAAAATTGTTAAATCCTCTCAATCCTTTGATGTCTATTCTTACTGGCTGGGCTAATTTGAATGACTTGTCTTCAAGCTCTAAAGTTATTTCTTTTGAGGCACAGATAAAAGATTTCCAAACTAATCTCCAAGAGCAAGGGAACTCACATGTGCAGAAGTGAAAAAATGAGTACAATAAGGGTCCCAGCCTCATGCAACCACTCAGGGAGCATCTCTCCATTCACCATAAGACTACACTATTTGTCCGGTTCCAATCTCCAGCACCATCACAGAGGAGCTTAGCTAGCCTGAGAGATGCTGCCGAGTAGTGGAGGAGGGAGGGGGTGAAACTCCTGACAGCCAGACTACGAACCTCACATTTCACATTACTCCTCCTGACACAAGGACTTTCAGACTTGATTTGGCCATTTCAGCCCCTCCTTGGCAACTTCCTCAGAAACATTGGAATGGACCTTTTAGTTCTACTAAGACAGCTCCCTTATTGCCATTATGTGAACCCTGAGGGCAGGCTCACCCAGGTCCATGCCACCAGACTTCACGCTGCCATCCATCTCTGCTGTGGTGGAGAATAAGGACTTATTTGGAAGTTCCAGGGCCCTGCCCACAATGTTGGGCATTTGAATGCTTCTCTTGAGAAGCTAGAGCGGGACACAGGATACCCAAACAAAACCGCTGCTTATTCTAAGGGAGGTCAATTTACAGAACCTTTACGACATTTAGTGACTGAAATATATAGACCATGGTTGATTCTTACCCCAAAGCACTATCATCCATCTCGGATATTAAACCAGGCACAACAATACAATTCACACTGTTAAGAAGATCACAGGGCTGGGGAAAGAGAAAGGATCTCAATAACTTCCGCTGTCCCTCATCAGTGAGAGACAAGGAATATGTGCACACACATAGCTTACCACTGCTACAATCTACAAACTAATAGCAACTTAGAAAACCACCACATAAAGGATCCCTACATCCACACATGCATCCAAAATGTCTGCAGCCATGAAAGCACTAGTAAGAAAAGCCAAAGCTTCTTACTTAACACATGCTACAGACAGACCCTTGTGAGTGAGGAGGTTAAAAAAGTACCATTTAAGCAAAATTAAATATAAAAATAAGAAGAAAAAATTGCCACAGATTAGAAAAATTAGCCAAAGAAGTCCACAAGTATGAAAAATTAGACCAAAAGGACATCCCCAAAGGGGAACATCATCTCTTTAGCAATGGCTACCCACAAAATGAAAATATTGAAATGAGAGCTAAATCATTCCAAATATGGATGGTAAGGAAGCTTAATGAAGTTCAAGAGAAAATGGAAAACTAGCTCATAGAAAGGAGAGAAACAATTCAGGAAATAAATGAAAACATTGCTAAAGAGATTGAAATACTGAAACAAAAACAAATAGAACTTCTGGAAATAAATCTTTTAGGAAAAGGATATTAGCTATATTAGCAACAATGAACATGTGCCTCTGAATATGCAGTTGTGTCATAACAAGGAGTAAAGAAGTATGGCTTTCTAGTTTGAAAATATTTCTTGCATTCTTAATTCCATCAATAACTTAAGTTCATGTTCTTAATACCTATGGTATAGGGATTATAATAACCTTTCATTTTTCAGTCATGATATATTCTGATCCATTCTATTTAATACCACTATTAATCTTTTTAAATTACAAATCTTTTACTGCCATCTTTTAAAGACGGAAGAAAGAACATTAAGTGCCTGTTGTTCTGTCCTCTATTACTATCTAATTAATGCCAACTTCTATATCTTGATTTATTAGACTCAGGTACTACATATAATATAAAAAGTATATAGCAAAGTTGACAATAGAGTGTCCACAAGAGGGTAATGACTATCTAGGAGTTCAGATTTCCCACAGTCTCTGTGAGCTATAGAAAGGTGTTCTGATTACTCAGGATTTGGCCCAATTATTAGATAGAAACATCAACAGAACAGGAGGGAAGGTCAATTAATCAGGTTACCACTGTCTGATAAATGATCCCTTAAGACCATTCAGCTTCCTCTGTTCTAATTCTGTGCTCTCAAGAGAAACATTTAATCTATAATTTTATCTCCTTTGAGAACCTCCCTGCCCAGGAGGGTGTGCCCTTGCCAATGACTTGTCCCAGTTGTCAAGCCCTAGACTATCCCCCCAATATAATTTGAAACATTGCTATTTGAGCTTATGAATTAGCCTCATGTGAATTTAACTCTAGTGACTTTATCCCCCCAGGACTAGAACACTTGTAGCAATCTGATAAAACAATATTTCTAACTCTACATCAAGACAACCACAATTCTTTTAACAATACTTTTTGGGACACATCATGAAAATGTAGCCTAAGTCACCTACGAATGATATTGAGAATTTATTCGGTTTGACATACATCTATTAAGGACCTGCTCAGCTTATTTCATGATGATTTGTTCTCATTTGGAATTTAGGGCACTCACTGTTTCATGCACACATCAACAAAATAACTCATCCTGGTCCAAAAGTTACTTTGGGTTAGTTTTATTCTAATTTCAACATTTCAACATTTGTACTCCTAAGAAACCAAAATAAATAAATACGTAAATAAATAAAATTAAAGCTACAAACAAACATTGATAGCTTCTAGAATAATATTATTTCAGAAAGATTCTTTTAGTAAACTTTCATATAGAAAATTCCAGGTTAGTTTTTGTCTAAAATACTATTTATAATTACATTAACAAAAACACTTTGAAAACTTTGCACTGAACTTCAGAGTTTTAGTATGTATTGCACATCTTCATTAATTACCATCATATTATGCAGATATTTGGGGTTTTGAAAATGATAAACCACATTGGTGGAAAATTCTTTCAGTGTTAACTAGGCACATGGAGTTCAACAGACATTTGTGTTTGGAGGCCTTGGTCAGATTCTCAACTTTGACTGGGGCAATTATATTGTCACACCATGCCTCAGTGTTCTCATCTGCAAAAGGACAGTAACTACCACAGTTATCACGTCATAGGGCTGTTTGAGGATTATATTTAACACATGTAGACACTGCTTAGATTAGAACATCATTCATAGCAAATTAAACTCAGGTATTTTCCAATGCTGGTTTACTGCAGCAGATATGGAAGTTAGGGACTTTTTGCCTCACTATTATTTGACTCTGTAGAGATTTCCAGAGTCATACTCTTTTAACAGGTCTTGCAAAATGAATTCTGGAGGAGTGGAATGGTAAAATATTTTCCCACTATTCTAACTAATTTTTTTTTTTTTTGAGACAAAGCCTCAAGCTGTCACCCTGGATAGAGTGTTATGGCATCACAGCTCACAGCAACCTCCAATTCCTGGGCTTAAGCGAGTCTCTTGCCTCTGCCTCCCAAGTCGCTGGGACCACAGGCGCCCACCACAATGCCCGGCCATTTTTTGGTTGCAGCCATCATTGTTGTTTGGCAGGCCCGGGGGCTGGATTCGAACCCGCCAGCTCAGGTGTACATGGCTGGCGACTTAGCCTGTTGAGCCACAGGCGCCAAGCCTATTATAACTAATTTTGAATAATATTCTTTCTAAGAGTGGTTCATCCCATATATTTTTATTGCTAGGTGAGAATAACTAAAACTATCTGGCTTGAGCAGACTTTGAATCATCTGAACAAATCTACCTTTCTTAAGAAATGCATTTCCAGTATTTTGGTGATCCTTGATCAAGAATTGTCTACTTAGGTTACTGAGGATAGACTGTAAGATCCATTGCTTTTGAACCCTAGAAGATTCATATTATCTGACTATCCTGTATTTTTTAGTAAAATTATATATACATTTTTAAAATATATATTAAGAAATATTTACCTATGCATGATAACAAAAATCTTCTCTATAATTTACCTCCATTTCTGATCTTGAATACATGGATATATTCTTTGGTTGGGATATATAAATAATTTGCTTAAAAATGATATGAGAAATAATTTTACAGGATATCTCAATAGTTGGTATATAAAACTAAAAGTTCATGGTTGTTACACTCATTTTTATTTTTCACTAAATTGCCTGGGTTACCAAATTATTTATTTGCAGTTCTGCCAAAGGGCATAGTAAGATTCATATTGCAATAAATTTCATATCTATCTCCCCCCTTCAATTTATAACTATAGTATGTGCTTAGGCCCAGGTTATTAGGGTGTAGTGTCTGATACATATTTAAATCTTGCCCCAACTTTGGTAGACTGCAGAATGCCTTTTGCATTGTTGGTGATCAAGATATGACTTCCTCCACCATGCAGTGTGAGCAATGAAGCCTCATATTTCACTTTATCCTGATAAAGATTGTATGCTAGATATGTAACCCTGAAAAGCATTTTGAGACCAAGTTACCTAAGTTTTTATATATTTTTAGGTGACCATGACATGCTAGAAATCTCTCTCTCCACACATGCATAAAATGTAGATGTATTTGAAATGTAATAATATTGTTATAACTGATATTTTTCTTTGCTATTGTGATCGAGGTAATATCACTTCAGATTAAACTCTTGATACTTTACTTCTTTCCCCTCTATCTTCAAATTTTTGCTTAGAAATATTTAATAAAAGGGACAATATAAAAGAAATTCCATCTATGTGTCTTTTTAGAAATTCAGATTTCTTGAAGATCAGGGATAATATTCAATAGATCCCTCAAGGTTTAAACTTTCTGAATATGATTTGATAGGTAATACAGAAGTAAGGGAACATCAAAGTTGGTAATTCAAAAATGTGACCTGTGTATTATATTTAACTTTCAGGTGAGTTCATCAATTTCTCCCTGCTGTGTTTATTTCCTATCCCATTTTAAGCAGATGGGAGATTAATAAAAATGATGTTTCTCCACATTTAAACTGTGTAGTTTATATGAGCATGCTTTTAGTTTAATATCACTTTATATAATCAATTTCAGAGATGTATAATCAAAGGAATATAAAGTTATATTCAGTGTTTTCATGTAGAAAAGTTTTTCTTTTTCTAAAATAGATGACTTTAGTTTGGTTGATCAAATGTCTTGCAGCAGTATTCTTTGTTTCTTTTACTAGCCTGTATTCCAACATTAAGAAATGATTATTGTCTTTAAGACATATTTTGAGTATATTCATAAGGCAAATGTTAACAAGCAAATCAGGTATTGTCATATAAGAGATAGAAGGAATACACTTTTGCTTACATATTATTCTGGCTGGAAATAATAATAATTTTTAGTAACCCACTATCTGGGAATGGAATTAAATTAAGAAGTAAATTTAGGTGACCAAAACAATAACTCCTGGCTAATAAACATGGCAAATAACACATACTATATACAACTAAGTAACTTTAACTCATACTACTCCTCCGTTAACTCTACCTTTATATACATTAAATCCCAAGTCATGTCATTACATTTCGAGTAGTTATATTTACCTGGAGAAGAAAGATAATTAGATTTTGTACATATTACAGATTTGGAAAGAAAGGTAAGCATATTTGTATGCTTCAGTTTTAGCTTTGCCCTAATGCATAGCCAAGAAGATTATAGGAAAATATTTTTCATTGTTATTTTGAGATTTTTTTGGTTTTATTTGTTATTTATATTCCCTACTGTGAAATAATTTCTCCAGTACTCATTGCTAGTAGTGACAATGACATAAATTAATAGTAAGAAAAGCTTACAAGAGCAAATGAACACAGTAACTTAGCACAACGTACTCAGGCTGTGTTTTACTTGGTTACTTTGAAGATCACTTAAATGGATAAAGATTATTTGAAGATCTTCACAGAGAAGAAAAAAATACAATCTTTTAGGAAGCAAAGTATTGATAATATAGGAGATGTTTGTGTTTATTTGTTAGAGCAAGTATCACCATTTTCCTTAAGAGGGAATATATTTACCAGCATATATCCTTGTAGATAAACCATTTTCCATATCAATAGATAGAATTCTAAAAACTGTGCTTGGCAGATCTATGAAGTCACTTGGAGAAGGACTTATTTTCAAAATTATCTTGTCAATTTCTTTGTGACAGTAGCAGAGCAGGTAGCAGCAGTTTTCTTCTGATTATGTTAAAATCTCATCTATTATTTAGTTTAAAGCTGACAGCATATATTAAGGCTTAATGAAAGCTTTCAGTAATTTCAGACTAAATTTATCTTTCCCAATTTTATACATTTTTGTCATTTGAGGGTTATAATTTGATCAAAGGTTAATTTCAGGAAGAGTTTTTCCAAATTATTTCAACATTAAATAAGTAGAGCATGAATTTTGGGAAACATATCCATGTGAGACTATTTTCAGCAGAAATGGAATGCATTTGTAAAAGCTTTGACTTTTCTTCTATGAAAAGAATGAAATAGTTACCATTTTTGTCCACATCTAATAGTTCTAACTTGTCTGCTATACCTTCTTGAAAGTCATCCTAATTCATAAAATGTGATAGTGTCAATCTCAATATGAAACATTAGATTTGAATGTTGTATGGAGTAGTATAATGTTAACTGCAAATATAAATATAAGAAGAAAAATATTCAGGTGAAGATGTGCTTAGGGGGTAGCATTTTGCTAAAAATATTAGATTTATTTTTTTCCTTTAATTTTTTAAGAAAAAGCTTATTACCTTTACTTAGTTTTCTTTCCTAACAATTTCCCCCCATTGGATGGTATCAACTAATAAAAAATATTTTCCGCCACTCTTGGAAACTGTGAATTCCTAGAGCTAAGAAGAAAGAGAAATTGCTTTTACTTTCCCCTCACATTCTTTCTTGGAACTAACTTAACATTTTGATCCAGTAAAGAATTGGCCTCCTATAGCCAAGACTGTGAATAACCACCAGTTCAGTGTTTTACTAGAATTCTCTAAATGTTATGTGAAAACAATGTCACAGTACCTACCTGTGATGGGGTTAAAATTCTTCCCAGGCAGATGCACCATCTAAATGTGTACGACAATTGCTCTATGTGGACTTCAAGATATATAGTCTCATCATTAAGTAAAAGTATAGCAAGTTAGAATTGATGGGTTTACAATAAAACTGAACGCCATCCAAAAATAACAGAGAATTTGGATAATTGAAAGCTATATGAGTGCCACAATTTGTCATTTGATGTATAGTTCTGTGAAGTAGTTGATATAACAGCCTCAATGTTTACAATTTTGTTATGTTTACTTATTACACTGATGTTTATATCAAATTATTACTTATCTAATTATTAGGAAATAGTTCAGAAATGCTACTCATATAGGATCATTGTTGTCTTATAATATTGAATGCCAGAAAGATTCAAGGTTTTAAGGGGATAGTTATTGCTTCTGACAAGTCACCAAGCTACTCTATAAATCGAATGTTTATTTCAGATTTGCAATGACAAGAGAATGTAAACCAAATCCTGGAGAAGTGATAAATATATCAGAAAAGTCAACTATACATACCAATATTATAGAACATAAAAAGTAAAGGGCTAATTTTTAAAAATTCTATTATATCTTTTGAAACATTGATTTGGCATTTAAAAAAAAAATTAGTAGTTCTGAGTTAAAGCGAGGTATTCTCCCACATGGGAGTTATGTTGAAAGACCTAAAACACACTCACACATATATCCTTTCATCCTAATCATTGCCTTTAGTGCGGGGCTCCCAAAAGGCAGTCCTGATACAGAGAAGTCCATGTAAGCACAGCAGGTCCTCAAGAAGGTCATATTATTCAACATGGTTTCTGGTATGACGTTGATGGGAAAAAATCAATTTTCTGCCACAACCGCTGCCTATGTTGAGGTTCCACATTCCCCCAGTGTTTTCATGGGTTTTCTCCAGGGTCTGTGGTTTGCTTTCACATCCCACAGCCGTGCATGTTAGATGAGCTAGCCTGGCAACGTCGACTTGATCCCCGTCTGCCTGAGCGTGGATGCGCGTGTGAGTGTGAGTGCCATGATCCCCATCTGCCTGAGCGTGGATGCGTGTCTGAGTGTGAGTGCCATGATCCCCATCTGCCTGAGCGTGGATGAGCGTCTGAGTGTGAGTGCCATGATCCCCGTCTGCCTGAGCGTGGATGCGCGTCTGAGTGTGAGTGCCATGATCCCCGTCTGCCTGAGCATGGATGCACATGTGAGTGCCATGATCCCTATCTGCCTGAGCGTGGATGCGCGTGTGAGTGTGAGTGCCATGATCCTCGTCTGCCTGAGCGTGGATGCGCGTGTGAGTGTGAGTGCCATGATCCCCGTCTGCCTGAGCATGGATGCACATGTGAGTGCCATGATCCCCGTCTGCCTGAGCGTGGATGCGCGTGTGAGTGTGAGTGCCATGATCCCCGTCTGCCTGAGCGTGGATGCGCGTCTGAGTGTGAGTGCCATGATCCCCGTCTGCCTGAGCGTGGATGCGCGTGTGAGTGCCATGATCCCCATCTGCCTGAGTG
This sequence comes from Arctocebus calabarensis, assembly GCA_963573935.1. Classification (NCBI taxonomy): domain Eukaryota; kingdom Metazoa; phylum Chordata; class Mammalia; order Primates; family Lorisidae; genus Arctocebus; species Arctocebus calabarensis. The sequence continues at coordinate 39,328 of CAUYON010070709.1, read as the reverse complement.
TGGATGCGCGTGTGAGTGTGAGTGCATCATGCTACAGGTGACGTCCTGGCCAGGTTCTCTCCCCCGCAGCTCAGCTGCTCCCATCAGCTCAGGCCACCTGTGACCATGCAGTGAAACAAATGGACAAATGATTATTTTCCTTGTTATTAATCTTTCATCAGTGTGTATAGCTCACATTTATTTCAATGTTTAGAGTTAGAGAAGTTATTTGGGTCCTTATTTAGAAGTTTGGTGATGTTGCCACCATCAGTAATATGCTAAAGGGGCTTAACTGTTTTTTGTATCAGTTAGTCTACGGTAAAGTTGGCTTTGTTACGTATCCTTTTGCTTAAAGCAACAGTTTTCAAGGACTCATTGATAACATTAAGTGAGGATTTACTGTAATTTATTTGGGTGGTGATAGCAGAGAGAAGTAACTCTAAGGGCAGAAAATGGAGTACTATTCAGCCATTAAAAAATGGAGACTTTACAGCCTTTGTATTAACCTGGGTGGAAGTGGAACACATTATTCTTAGTAAAGCATCACAAGAATGGAGAAGCATGAATTCAATTTTGATATGAGGACAATTAATGACAATTAATGACACGGTGAGGGTGGAGGAAGGGGAGAGCAGAGAGAGAAAGAATGAGGGAGGGGTGGGGAAAGGAAGAGCAGAGAGAGGGAAGGAGCGAGGGGGGTGGGGTCTTGGTGTGTGCCACACCTTTTGGGGGCAAAAGACGATTGTAAGAGGGACTTTACCCAACAAATGCAACCAGTGTGACATGGTTTCTTGTACCCTCAATGAATCCCCAACAATAAAATTAATTAATTAATTAAAAAATAATAAATAAAAGGAGGAATGGGTTACTGCTGTGGGCAATGAGAACACAGGCTTAAGGGAAACCTCTGAGAGAGGATGCATTGAACCCAGCCGGGAGTTCTCCTCCGGGCCCAAGAAAGCTGGATGTTGGTGAATGTGTGTCTGCCTCCCATTTTGTCACTTATTAAAGACCAATAGAGAGGGGACAATAATTCCTGACATTCTAATCTGTCCTACAGCATGCTGCAGGAATACACAAGTCAGAAAAAGCTTTTAGATTTAAAGTTGCAAGAGTTGGCAGGAAGAATACAGTGAGTGTCCTGAGCATGTGAGCAGCTTATCACACTGCAGCTTCTGGGCGTTTTAGATAATGTCAGTGAGTAGAGTTAAAAATCTCTATTTAGCATCTACACTGAGAAATGCTGTAATAAACTACATGTGGGAGTGGGTTGAGGTGTTAAATGTTTTCGATAATGGCACCATAGCAACAGGTGTCTGTTAGTAATACGAAGAAGGTGGAGTCAAGGGGGAAGTTGCACATCAATGTAAACAAGTGTGAACAAAATAACAGAATGTGCTAGCCCTATGTATACAAGCATCCCTTGCAGAAATGGCCTCCAAGGAGACCAAAATTTTAATTTTAATAACAGAAGTGGTTAGAGCTGGGTTTATTCAAATAATGCCAAATGTATGGATGATTACTTGCGGGATCAGGTAGGATTGGCCAGTACTCTAGAAATTTTTTAAGGAAGAGAAAGTGGAAAGAATATGACTTGAGAAAACAGCCAAAAGCTATCAAAAGCTAACAACCAAAAACATATCAGATATGTTTTAAGGTAGAACCGAAGTTCTTGATGAAAGAGGCTTTGTGATATATTATGCATCATCACCAGTGCAAAGTTAAACAACCAGAACATCAATCCTATACCTTTTCAGGAGTGTTAAAATAGACTAGCATGTTAACAAGAGCTAACATGGTCAGTTTATTTGCACATGTGCTGCAAGGGCCTAGAACTGTGTCCGGCATATAGAAAGTGCTTACTAAGTATTATTAGGATGGACAAAGAGAGAAATTCTGATGTTTTTCTTGATGTATTGGGTCCTGTGGGTGGTGGAGTGTGATAAGCCAGGCAAGGTGGAAGGGAAGGTGATGCTGGAGAGAAGCAGAAAAGGAATAAAGTGGACCACTCATTCCTAAATCTGGAAAGTGACTTAATTCAAATTTATCTAGGATTTAATGATGTCTGTTTGTATTTTATTTAAGCCCAGGAATCCAATGGAAGGGCCTAATAGGTTTGGATTTCAGAATCTCATAAAAATAAAGCGTATTATTATCTAACAGGGCCATTGAAGAGAACAGAAACTTCTATAGATTAAAAAATGTGTTTTCATTCTCATGGTCAAATAACAAAGCAAGAAATATGTATATCATGAGATGGCGGTGCAGAAATTCATATAGGAATTAGTAAGCAAGGGCCACTTTGAAATAAGTGTTCCAAGATTAAGGATAAAATGAGAGAATATTGCTGTAACTTTTAAAAGCTTAAATATATTTAAGCCTATCTGTGTAAATATAAGCTGTCCTTGTAAAGCAGTATAAAAGAAAAGAAAAGAGGAACAAGGAAGAAGTTATAGGGAATTTTATTAGGCACAATTTAGGGAAGAGTTTATGAGAGTTTAATAATAAAAAATGAAAAATAATGTGAATTGCTAATCTTCCCAAATCTGGACATGCTCAAAAAGTGACTAAGGGATGATTTTCAGAAAGATAATAAGGGAAACGTGAGCAATTAATTACAGACAATAAAGGTTATTTTTAATTTTAAAATTCATTATTCAATGATTTAATGAATGTGTTACTAGTTTCCAAATGAAGAGACAACCAGAGTGGCAGAAGCAGTTAGCTAACTTGCTATAAGAAAGTCAGACAGAAGGAGGATAAATTAAAAGGATATTTTCTTCATTTCTAGATTCCTCATTTACCTCTCAAAATTAAACTGCATGTTTGCTACACTTAGAAATAAGTCTAGTGTTTCACATACTGTCATACCCAATTAATTTAATTCAATATCCTTTTTTTTGAGATATGTTAAAACTACTTTATAGTATATAACAATTTTCCAGCTGTATGATGTAATTTTATCACTTTATTCATGGCATTTTTATCTTTATTATATTCAGTGGATAATCGTACCACTTAGGGCACAGGCTAAAACTGCTCTAACAAAGATACTTCAAAGGATAGGGTTCTAAATAACAGGGATCGCTATCTGTGCATATCTGTCTCACACGACAGGGAAGTGAGTGAACCTTCCACGTTGCAGGAGTGGCTCCGTCTCATCTTACTGCTCAAAAATCCAAGTTTCATTCATCTTGTCTCTCTCTCTTATTCTAAGAAATTGCTTTTTTCTCTACCTGGTCTAAATTTGGTTCATCCATTGTTCTAGATTCCACAAAGTAGAAAAGGTCTTGCAAGAATCTAAAACCAAAGTCTTAAGTCCTAGACTCAAAGTGATACACTTCATTTCTGTTCAGTCGACACAAGTTAATTACAACTAACTTCAAGAGAAGCTGGCAGCCATCTTCCCTGCTACAAATACATTATTAAAAAGAGAATGAAAACCCTCATTTTGCTTTCTGGTGGAACGTAAGCAATCCAGGCCAAACAGTCAAAATCAATGGCCAGACATAAAGGGTCCAGCCATTCAAGTCATCAAGTGTTCACAATTTTTTGTTGAGTAAAATTTCTCTAAGACTATTCTGGTAAACAAAGGAACTTAAAAATTCCTTGGTTATTTTGAGGAAAATCTTCACTATTTCCTTTTCCTGCTTTTATTTTTATTGTTCTTTTGTTACTATTACCAGTGAATACTTATATGGTTGATAGAAACAATATATAACCAAGTGGCACTGGAAGTGTAAAATTCAATATTTTTGTTAAAAAAAAAACCTTTGTACTATTTTGTATGTATTGTAAAGGTTACTATCATTATGTAAATAAAAGAAGAATCTGCCAATCCTAATACACATCCAATTTATTCTAATTTATCTCTAATTTAGGAGCCTACAGAAATAAAATGTGTTCAGTCCCTCACTAAATGTAGAAAAACTCTTAGTAAATATAGTAAAAATATAATAAGAGACTCTTGAAATGGAACTTGAAGAAAGAAACTTGAAAGATATTTAAGGTAATCCAGACCTGTCTTATTTCCTCTGGTGACATATTTTAAAGACATGATTTATCTTTAATGGTATGTTTTTATACCACAGCATACCCAGAAATTCTTTTTAACTCCTCATATCTATTATTTTGTATTTTTCATTTGTCCATTTTGTTCATTTATTTGTTTGTTGCAACATTTTCTTTTCAATTCTTTTCACTTTTCTTAAATTTTCCTAGGAGAAAAGTATTAATTAGATTTTTACACACACACACAATGATATAATATAAACACTGGTATGTGTATAAATATGTAAATGTAGGGGGAGACGCAGGGATATAGACAGATAATTAGTTGTAGACACATACAATTCCACCATGTTTCTATAGCTTATTTATTACAACATTACCACTGACTTTTATAGAGCCTAGGCTATATTAGAGATATAATAATATACCTTTATTGAAATTATAAATGTACATATGAAAGATTTTGTTTAAAAAACTTTAGCTGTATTTTATTTCATATTATTTTATTTTTCAGCACTATTTTGAAATGTTAATTATTCTTCCATTGATTTGTATTGACTTTGGCAATTTAGAGCTAGTATCATGTTATCTATGTTCAGGGAGATACGTTACATTTATTGAAAGCCAAGTGTGCCCATTCACTCTGCATATTGTCTGCACCGATAGATGGGGAAGTGAAATCTCAAAGAGATTAAATAGCTTGAAAATATTACTGCATTGGCGAGGAATGAGTAATTAGCTTTATAATTTGAGCCCTTCTATCCTATTACAATATGTGTGGTCCCTTTAAAAATTGTTGCTAAATTTCCATGTGCAAGTTGAGCAACCAGATTCTTACACAATAGTGATTAATGATTACATAAGTTCTGGATATCATATATAAGTAATTAATACTTTATCTACTTCTTATGTGCAAACAGAATGTAACCAACAAAAGAAATAGTTAACTTGATTAGCTATTCATCCATTTCTTTGGATTTATAAATTGCCAGTTACTACAATGACTGTTACTTTCCATTGAAAATGAATATTATTCTCCAAAAATGTTGCCATTTAAAGTAGAACTTCAATGAGTGACTGCATTAATTATTTTGCTGAGCACAGGGAGAGATAATGAAAGAGGTAACAATCATAGCAGAAATGCATTAATATTAAATATTTACTGCATAACTCATCCTTATTGGACACAGCTGTCGATAAAATATGCCCTTACTCTTGACAAGTAGCTCCTGTGTTTTGCTTATAGATTAGCTTGCAACCCTGCTCTGTATTCTTTATCTTCATCACTGCACCAGTCCTTTAATTAGGCAGTGAAATCTTCTGCATAGTGATTAGGAAATCACAGTTAAGAAAGTGCTACAAAGAGATGTTTCTAGAAGGCACTCAAAATAGCTCTCAGCTTTGGAAATCCCTCCATGTGGAAAACATACTCAGATTTCAAAAGCAAGTGACAACTGACCTTCAGTTCATCAATTTTACCTCAAGTTTACCAACTTTTGACTCCTCAATCCTAAATGTTGGGTGTAATTCGAAAAAATTTTGAGCCGTGGTTGAACAAATAATAGTAACTTAATTGTGTAACTATTGAAATAAAGGTAATAATAAACTTTTCTTTTGGAGTATAAATTGATTTTAAAATCCAAAAGAATATTTGATCTTACTATAATAATTTTGTTACTAATGTATTGAAACTGTACTTTATAAAATTGAGTGAGCCAGGTGTAGCCAGGGATATCACATTTAAAATGGAACTTCAGTGAGTGACTATTAATTATTTTATTGAGCACAGTCCTCACTACTTTTTAGGGAGGGAGATTGTGTGTTGAACCCAGGAGTTCAAGTCCAGCCTGAGAAACATAGTGAGAGCCCCATTTCTATAAATAAGTAAGTAAATAAATAAATAAATAAGGAAAAAAGAAAACAAAGGAAATTGAGAAATTGATCATTTTCAGAATTAACCTTTCACGAGCACTTTAAATAGTAATGCTTTAGAAAAATTACGATTTTTCCATGATGTCAGAATACAGAAATATATCTGACCAAGATAAATATGACTTGATACTACCTAAAACACAATAACTCTCAGAATACAGGGCACATTTACAGATAGATTTTTCACTGTGAAAAATACTATTTTCATTAGTACATCAAAAGTAACATTCAGTGTTATTACTATTACAGAAAATAAGGTGTGAAAAAATCCTGACTTTATGAGGAATGAGTTCCTGTCATGAAAATATAATAAGATTGCTAAGGAAAACCAAGATGCTTCTAGCACGCTAATTAGCAGCTTTGATATTTTTCATCGTTTCATGTGTCCAAGTTTGCATCAGAGAGGTTTGGTTATTTTTTTAAAGTTTCTATTCTATAATTTGGATGAGCTTCTAGTAAGGGTAAAGGTAAAAAAAGGTAGATCATTTTGTCAGGATGCAGATGTTTAACAGGATCTTGTTTCATAGTAAAATATTTTGATGAAAATATTAATATATGGAAAGTGATATTGAAGTTGATATTACTTTATTTTCAAAGGACTTAACAATAATATTTTTTGGTGACGTTTTATAAGGAAAAGGTATATAAACATGTACCTTTTCACAAGCAGAAACTTATTTCATTCTAAGTCCAGTGTTTTCAAATGACTGAAATATTTACTGGTGACTGAAATTTTATCTTATGATTAGATAAAATTCTAGGTCTTCAAGTCTATTGACTCATAACCTGTGGAGCAGTTAGTTGTGGATCTCACATTTTGTTCTTGGGTTCAGTTTTAGGGCACGTTTTATCTTATTGGGTAATAATTCTTAAGCATAAACTTTCTAGATAACAATCTCAGCTTCTACCCCTCCAATGACCTATATTCCCCCTTTAACTATGTTTTCATGTGAAAGATAAAAATAATAATAATCATGGCTTTGCTGGGTTTTGATAATGAAATAAATTTATATACATTAAATTCTAGGAATAATGCCTGGCATATGGCAAACTCTTAGATTATCATTTCTAAGTCAAAAGAGTTAATTAACGGGTTGCTTCACTTTGCGTTCTTGTTTTGTTAATCGTTGAGTCATGTCCCCATGATCTTAATGAAAAACATGAAAAGGGAAACCAGTTATGAGGACTCATTAAACTTTTAAAGCCAAAATGCAGTTTAAGCACCCAGGATATGAATATATTTGTAATATTCTAGCCTGCTCAACCATCTCTCAGTTCAGAGACTGTCTTAGTCATTTTTTCAGAGAATAAAGTGCCAAGTTTTTACCTGGGAGGAGTCAGAGAAGGGCAGTTGTGTTGATATCCTGAGCGGACAAACACAAAACTCCTTTCTCCTCCGTTTGTGATGGTGACGATTCCTCCCAGTCCCAAACTTTGGGGATATATTCTGTGTAAATCAATTTGTTTCTTGACATCACACTCTACCACTTCAGAATTCTCCTTCCAAGGGTTCGATAAGTAAGGCACCATTTGTCCGTTTTCAAGCTTCCAAGTGTTTCTGCTCTCATCCCCTCTCTTCGCTCTTTCTCCGGAGTCTTTGTACCTTTTCAGGAAATTATTGACTTTCTTCCAAGGACTGATGGAAGAAAGTAAAGGCAAATGTTTCGTTAAGCATTCAGACCCCTGCATCTTGAGAATACTTTTTTACACAGCATTTTATATTAATTTAGGATGTTTCATCAGAGTTTTAAAAGTTGTTTCACGAAAACCTCTGCTGCTATTTTGCCAAGCTTTCACTTCCTGACATGGAGAATATTGTTTAAAGATCTAAACTGTTTTGTTCATCAAATCACTTATTCTAACTGGGGATTTACTGTACAAGTGTTCTTCATCTTTCCTTGTATCAGCTTTGAACTCAGAGCAATAAAATAGGTGAAAATATGGAAATATATGTTTTATTTCCCTTGTTCTTTTTACATCACATAAGCAGAGTTAGCATTCCTAAATCATTTCCATTAAATGTGCAAGAAGTAATCACTAATTCAAATCTTAACCAGTTTTACAATGAATTTTTTCAGGGTTGTTTCCAAAATTTGAAAGAATAAGAAGAGTAACTGGTATAATGGAGACTAGTAGTTTTCATAATTTTTAGTAATTATGCATTCAGACTTCTCTACTAGTTTTTGTTAAAGCCAACTTTAATAATGAGCTGTACCTTAGTTGTGTGAGATCCATTACTTTTTTTCAAGCCAGGGAGGAAATGAGGATATAAAAATCAAACTATCACTTAAAATTACTACCTCTATTTTCTTTTATTTTCTAAGTAAATTTTGTAGAAATGATTTTGAAGGGAGACTGCTATATTATTTTGTGAGTTTTCATTTCTATAAAAAAATTGAAAGTTTCAGAGGACCAAGGATTATGTAAGTTTATATTTTATGGAAACCAAGATATAAAGACCACTTTGTAAGCAGTCACAAAATCTGAGGTCAAATTCATTCATGCTTCTTGTTAATTTTTGACATCGATGTATAATCTAACTTGCTCTAACTACCGTCTCCCTATTTATAAAATATCATTAAGTCTAATCTTGTACTCTACAGTTATTATTGCAAAGATTAAGTAAAGCTTTACTCATAAAGGTAATGAAAACTGTTTAAGTGATAACTGTGAGTGGCCCTTAAAAGGTTCACAGTTTATATTCTGAAAAAATTCTTCTGTGTTTTAAAATTATTTTTCACCAAAATAAACTCATACTAACTGTTATTACATATCTGAACAGGTGTCGGTTGAGGCATTAAGAATGACATGACTTCAGTTAGGAAAGAGTCTTTATCAGAGCAACATGAATTCTGCTAAAATTGAAACATCAAATTTGTAGTATGGGGACAAGATCCCAAAGAAATCAGCCTTTTGCAAACAGATAACTGTTATTAGGAAGGGAGAGGCAACATTGAAGACGAAGCCCAGGCCGGCAGACCACCCAATCGATTTGTGAGGAAAAAATTAATCTTGTTCATTATCTAATTGAAGAGGACTAGCAGTTAACACCAAAAGCATAGACCACACCACAAACATTTCAGTTGGTTCAGCTTACACAGTTCATCAAGGGTCATGGCAACAGTTTTTGAGATACTCAAGGCATTTTGATTTTTGACTTTCCAAAGTACCAAAGAACAACATCTGTTTTTTTTAGAAAGTTTCTTAAAGCTTTAGCAGAAATACACTTGAGCAATTTGCAACAGACAGTCCTTCTCCACTACAATGGTTCTGCTCATTCTTTTTTTCCAAAAAGAGCAGTTTTATGAGTTTTAACAGGAAATTATTAGTCATTTGCGAATCTTGAGGTACCCATTTTTCTTTGGTTAATAATGTAAAAAAAGAGTGTATTGGCAGGATTAAATTCCCAGGACCCTCAGGTCTTTTGGGGTGGGCTATATGACTGATATCATTGCTTACTAATGTATCTTGAATTTGATGGAGCTTATGTTAAGAAACAGATTTTATATTTTATTTGTGTCTTCTAATTCCATTGTCACAATATTTTTTACATTTCTTCATATAATACTAGAATTTATTAGCTTCTCAGAGTTCTCCAGAGAAACAGAATTGACAGAATGTGAGTGTGCGTATGTCGATAGATTTATTTTAAGAAATTGGACCATGAGATTGCAAAGATTTGTTAAATCAAAAATCTGCAAGACGGGTTGAAAACCCAGGGGAGAGTATCAGTCTTCATTCTTTTTTAAAAATTTTTTTAGGACACCCATAAAATTTGCTTTAAACACTTCTTTGGAGAAGGAACTGGCACATCTTTAGTCAATGAAGAGAAATATTTTTACAGTAGCCTTTCATTTTTAATACTTATTCTGCCATGAATTCATGGGGAAAAGTTTCCAGCAGCTCAGGGAAGTACCTTTCTATTGAATGTGACAAAGCTTGCTGTGCCTATTATGCCATAAATTCATGGGGGAATAGGTTCCAGCACCTTATGCTCCTGCCCACCTGGTTCTCTTGGTTCTCCTGTGTGCTATGCTGTACACCCATTATGCCATGAATTCATAGGGAGTGGGTCCAGGAGCTCCGACTCCTTTCCGCTGGGTCTCACCTAGTGGGCTTCTCTGGGTGGGGCAGGCTGGTGCTTCAGTTGAACGCAGGTACCTTTCTAGTTGGCTTCCTTCTTTTTCTGATCATTTTCCTTCACACGTTTCAGGAAGCTATCTTGACTCTTAGAGTGCTTATTATGCTCAGTCAGTACAAACATTAATCCTCTTGGCAAGAATCTTGCCCTTAACTTGTTTGTTTACAACAATACCATCAGCATGCTGGGTAACATGGGTTAGGTTACACTGTAGACTCTTCCAGTTTCACCATGGTAACATTTGAGTGGCACGCCTTTTTAAACAGTACCCATTCCATTAACGTTTACAATATCACCTTTCTTGTAGAGTCTCATATATGTGGCCAAAGGAACAGCTCCATGTTTTCTAAAAGGACTGAGAACGTGTATTGGGTATCTCCTCTTTCCCTTTGTTTTTGTCATTTTGGTGAATTACTGGAATAAGGGGTCTCCGGCCAAAAGTAGAATTCATTCTTGATCAAGAGAAGTCAGTCTTTGTTCTACTAAGTCATTGTTTCATTAAGACCACCTCACTGGATGAAGCCCATACACAATATGGAGGGTAATCTACTTTCCTCCAATCCACCTATATAAATATTAATTTCATTCACAAACCACTTGCACAGAAACATCCAAAATTACAAGTGACCAAACATATGGGCACCATGGCCCAACTAAATTCACACATACAATTAAACATCACATTAGCTCATTGGATGACTGATATACTCCTAAGTATATGTAAAATATCTCTTTAAGTTATATATTTGAAACATATGTCTTCAAAGTAGAAATATAGTAATTTGCCTCATTATTTAGTGAAAAAAGAAAAGCTTCTGCTAAACTATCACTGAGTTTATGTAATAAGGCATTACACATTAAAGACTAAAGTAATTTATAAATAAAGACAGTACCACCAAATTATAAATATTTTGGAACAGTACATTATATTTATCTAATCATTTAAAGTGTTTGGATGGGAATAAATAAAATTTATTCATAAAATAAATAAAAATTTACATCAATGAAATATTTTTAAGAGCCAGGCACTATTTCTAATTGTTTTCAATTCTAAATGGATTACTAATATCTCATTATTTTAATTAAAGTCAATTGAGAGAGTTTATTATTTTGGAGAGCTGGAAAACTCAAAATAATCAGATCAAAATGTCTTTTCATTAATTACACATGACTACTTAAAAAAGAGAGAGAAAATAAAAAACTGAGTTCTGTCTATCATCTAAATAAGACAAAATAATGAATCAATAGTCTGCAGGTTGTCTGTATTTCAGTCTAATTATACACCACCTCAGATGATTCACCAATCTATTGAGATGTCTGGCTTTTTTTTTTTTTTTTTCCAAAAAAGTAATTTCCCTCAACAGACCTGACACACTGGAAAATAAATTGCATCTAAATAGATTGGGTAAAGTTTTACAGATATGTTGACAATACAAAGTTTTGAGAAGTGTTATAAGACGAGAGCTTTTTCATACATCTTTATAAAAAGAGGAAGAGAAAATTTGAACTTTTATCTAGCCATGTAATTGCATATAAATATTTTCGCTGTTTTAAGCTCTCTATGCTAATGAGTTTGGTGACCCCTATCCATTTTTAGACGATATCTCTACTGGGAAAAATATTTCTCTACTTAAGAAAATGATAATCTTTAAAAAAGAATATAGGGAATGTAGAAATATTGAACTAAAGAGGGAGGATGAAGATATTTCAGCCTCTATTTTGTATCCAATTCATTCCTTCTTAAGAATTTTTCAAGTTTTACACTATCTACTGCAACTTAAGGTCAACTAGTTGCTAATACACTACAAAGATAACAGAGAAAAGCAAATTCTGCAAATCTTTCAACCTGTTTTAAAATCTATCCCTTCATTTTTATAATTAATTGCCATAGATAGACTCTATTATTTTAATGCACAACTTGCCAAATAATTTGGATTCACAAAAGGAACAGAACCAATTTTTAATTCTGTATCCTTATAAAATACATTATGCTAGTTTTGCCTATTATTTCTGTAATAGCAAAGATTTTAGAAAAAACACATATCCGTTTTCTGGGCAGTCTCAAAGGTTAACAGATAATAATTATTTCCTTTCTATTGTAGAATTCAAAATAAGCATACAGAAAACCTCTTTAATGGCACTATTAGCTCTCTGGTTTTTAGCATGTTCCATTTGGCAGTAGATTAGAAGCCTGATTAGTTAAGACTTTTGCCTGAAGGTGTAACCATTAGGTGTATGTTTCCCAAACCTCAAGAGGCTTGAACACCAAAAAAATCATCTTTTTCCTTTCTGTGAATGAGTCCAAAACTTTAAACTTTGCTTATCTATAGTTAACTGTTCTCTTTCTTTCTTTCTTTCTTTTTAACACAGCAGTATTTGTTATTTTTAGTAAAGTCTCCAGAATAGTATTTTATTTTAACATTGGCTTATATATCCGAGGAGCAGAAATGTAGCAGCCCATATAGCCTATGGCTAGGAGTGAGAGTTATAAGAAATACCTGTACAGCTCAATAATGGAACACCTGAGTGGAAAGGGTATGGAGAAGGATTTAGCTCTTCTAACAAGCATGAGATCTCCTGAGATGAGAGCAGTGGTGAATTGGCAGTCTCTACAGCTGTGGTGTTGAGAGGCACGAGATCAGCCTTGTATTAGGCTGGAGGAGAAGGCCGTCAAGGAGCATGTGCATTCTATCACGACCCGCTTCCTCTGACTCTGTCTCCTCTCCTGCCTGCAGAATGCCAGCACGGGGCCTCTCTGCTGAGATTACCAACCTCTACTAAAGACTAAGATCTATCTTTCTAAGAAGGCTGCTTTACTCCTTTAGTCTCTCTCTCTCTCTCTTTCTCTCTCTCCAGCTAAAGTAGATAGCCCTCAGGCACCTAAGAGAAACTGAACCTGAGCAAGGTCACTTAGCGGTCTGTGTTAAGCTGAGCCCAAGACCTGGCCACTCCTGGGCCCTGGCAAAAAGCGTCAGAAGTGACATGTGACACAGAAATATTTATGAAAATTCTGAATATAAAAGAAAAAAATTAAAATTCTTATAAGTGGGACTGAATAATGACAACTACAACTAAAAGTAATTCAGAATATATATATATATATATATACACACACACACATACGTATATATGTGTATATGTACATATAGATGTATCATTTATCATAGATTGTGGAAGATTGGAATAGCCCTATTTCCATTTTTCCCCTGTTCTCATGCAGCTGATATTTTAGGAGAGAAAAGATAAGATAAAAAGTGAGGTAAAGAAAGAAGGTGCTGTTGTACAGTGTTTACTGTTGCAGTCAAACAAAACCATCTAATGAGACAGAATGATTTAGTCTGGTTGACTTTTTCGGAAACATCTATCTTTGTATACCAATTCTTATAATGATTTCTTTTATGCATTATTTATATATCACACTGTTTTTTCCTTTTAATTTCTGCAGGAATGATGAACTCAGATATCATTTCTTGGTCATCTAGATGTCACATGTATCAGTTATTTATGTAATTGTTTACATGTCTTTCACAAGTCTTTTCCTCAGCATATGGAAGAACAAATATAAGAGTTTAAAATACAAATTCTCTATCTTGAAATCTATTGACTAAATGCAAAATATTTATAAAGATGAAAATCTCAGAATATTAATAATAACAATTAAGTGGCAATATAAACCACTATTGCTTACCTGAAGTGAAAAAAATAATAAGATTTGTTATTTTTATTTTCAAATACTTTAGTTGTCTTTTTTTATAATGTCTCTGCAAATATGAGTATGATAATATGATAATTGAACAGGAATCTTTTTGAGTGATAAAAAAAAATTTGCTGGATTATGTGGCAATAGAATTTGTTATTTACTTTCATTTTTACAATTGGTTGGAAACCTTGACTAGACAATAAAATAAAAAACGGGAACTTACCCATTTGCTAGGGTAAGAAGTAATCTAGGGAATTTAACTATTGCAGAAAAAAGTTTAATAAGGGATGAGCCCTATAATGTTTTATTGAAATGAAAACTCTTTCATATTTTAATGCCTTAAAATTACATTGAAATTTGATGAGTATTAAAGCTAGAGAAGCAAGGTAATAGGAGATGGAATAAGAAGGTGGTTTTGGACACTGCTAAGGGGAAATCAGCAGTAAAAATTGTATATTGTGATTATCAAAGGTACTAGACATTGCCATCCCTGTGCTGTGTGTTTTAAACATTCATCACTTAACTCATTTGTCCACTTCTGTAAGGTAAGTATTATACCTATTGTAAAGTGGAATAAGTGAATATTGGTGGGGAATCTCCCCATTTAGAAGACAAGCATCAGAAGAAATGTTACATGAAGGGTGTGATAAGGAGGAATTAAGACACTTGACATATCTATGACATGCCAGGCTGGATCAACTGCTCCATATAAATGTATTATGTAAAATCCTGGTGAAAAACATTTTTTAAATTGTTTTCATTATTAAATCACAGCTATGTACATTAGTGCAATCAAGGGGGACAATGTGCTGTTTTCATATAGATGATATTCGTTCTCTGTGCTTTTACATATAAGAGAAATAATAGACTCGGAAAGATTGAAAACTTCCATTAAGTTACATAGCAGAAAACACTGGAGCAGGAATTCAAATCCAGACTTGTCTGCTCCAGAAACCAATGTAATTTCATGATACCTCAATGTATCTCCACCACCGCATTTTCCTTAGACTGAACTTTTGGTGTGATTTATCTGAAATTTTAGATTCATAACTTGTAACGGACTCTAAAGGAAAGGCTTGTCAGAGCTCTCTTTATAAATCTGTCCTAAATACTTAGTTAAATTACCCTGTGATAGGCCTGGCGGTAACTAACCGAAAGAACTTTACTGGTGAACTTCTACACTTTGGAAGAAAATTATATATTTTATTTACTTTAAATTCTAAGATTTCTGATAAAGTACTCTTGAATTTGGAAGGTCAACAGGTTATGCATTTATTAAGTCTTCAGTATTGCTTGGTCCATTTGAGGTGTTGCTATACAGGGTGACCATAAAGTTCGAGGTCACCCTGTATTTGGTTTATCATGTAACTTTTTGATTTGAAGGGTATATAATTTTAAAGGATATTAATACATTTTTAATACTGTTTCTTAAATCTCTACTTAGACAATAAAACTCTTAAAAAAGATGTTAATACAAGTTCATGACTTGAGCTAAAGGTAGTTTTAACATATTAACAGCAGAGGCAACCAAACTGTATATGAACTGCTGAGATTAATAGGAACAGATATTTTTATTTGAGTAATCAGGTGATCTGATAATTTTGCCTGCATTTTTCAAGAAGTAAGTTTGATCAAATAAATTTTACTCAATTCTGATCTGACAATTTTGCCTGCACTTTTCAAGAAGTCAGTTTGATCTAATAAATTTCACTCAATTCTCCATTACAAATTTAATTTTCCTATAGGAGATCATGTTTAAAATTCAATTAAAAAGATAATACACTGAAGTGGATAAAATCATGTATTGCGTGGATTTATATCCACATTCTAATTTTTTAATAAGAGCAAGGTACCATGTGCTTCACGCAGGTGTTTGATCTTACATTTATGTATCTCATTGTCTTCATCAATAAAATAGGAAAAATGGGCTCGGCACCTGTGGCTCAGCGGGCTATGGTGCCAGCCATGTACACCTGAGCTGGCGGGTTCGAATCCAGCCCGGGCCCGCCAAACAACAATGACGGCTGCAACCAAAGGATGGCCGGGCGTTGTGGCGGGCGCCTGTAGTCCCAGCTACTTGGGAGGCAGAGGCAGGAAACTCGCTTGAGCCCAGGAGTTGGAGGTTGCTGTTAGCTGTGAGGCCACGGCCCTCTATCCAGGGTGACAGCTTGAGGCTCTGTCTCAAAAAAAATTAAAATAAAAATAAATAAAATAGGAAAAATGACAGTACTAACTTCGTGGGGCTATTGTAACTATTAAATGTTCTAATTCTTCTAAAGAACTTAGAGTAATGCGTATTCTATATTAACTACTATAAAGGGTTTACTATTTTCATCTCTAGGAGTAACAATCTTCTTTGAATAGACTGATCTGTAAATCCTTATCCATGGCATATACCGTATATTACTTCCTTTGCCCCCTCTCCTGACCAATCATTTTGTGTTTGGAGGGAAAAAAGGTAATTTATTATGGTTTCCTCATTTAGACATCTTCAGTTACATCATGAATAAGATATATTATAGAATAGCAGGGTTTTTAGGACAGAAGACTACCAAAATAAAACAAACACCATTTGACATTTCATTTTATTTGGGGTTATTTTTATTTTTTTCTCAAAATGTGGATATCAACTATGTTCTCTTTTATTTTTGGTAAAAATATTTTTTTCCTCATAAAGCATAAGCATTGAGTGTTTTCTCTCCCAGCACAGTTGAAGTCTGAACTTGATTCCTCTTTCATCTTATAATCAAGGCCTATATTTGCATACCAGAAGAAGGAGCAAAACAAAAATAAACATAGCTATTTTAACCACTGAATGTGTATTTACTTGAAAATTTAAGATCTGATGATAAATACATTAATATTTATAATAAGCATTATATATGTGCACACATATAGGGATGGCATATATCTAAATTATATATAATGGGTATAAATATATGTAGGTTTTGTGTTTGACATAAAACCAGTCCAGAGTGTTTAATATTTATATGTGTGATCAAAATAATTTAAAGTACATATTAAAATGGTTATAACCAATGATCAAGGAAAGTGCTCTCATCTGGACAGAAAAGTAATTCTTTTTTATTCACATTGCTTACGCCTCTTCTGTGAATGCCACGAGAGGGAATAGATTCTTTCTTAAATGAATAACTCTTAGTTGGATACAATCCACTAACAGCATGACTATTACAGTGGTGAATAAAAAGACAGGGATGTTTTCATTAACAAGTCAGAAAGGGCATTTTGATTTGTTCCCAACGTGGTAAAGCTTTTGTGATTCCCACCTATCAACATGGAGTAAGTGTTGGAGGCGAGAAGGTATTTAACTATTATAATGAAGAGAATTACCACTGAGATTTTAAAGACAAAAAGGGTTTAATATTCCCTGGCACAATGTCAAATTCTTTCAAGCATATTTAAATCCTTGTGCTACAATTTCTGTCATTACAAGATACCAATCAAAGTGAAACTTTAATTTTTTCAGGTAGTCAAAAGAACTTCTGGTATTTTTTCTTTTCCTAGTCTTAAAATATAAATACCCTGATGAACATGCCATTGATATTATTAGTGTGCTTTATGACTCCAGGAGAAAGTTGCCTTTCAAAAGAAACCACAAAGAATTGAAAATACTAAACAATAACTAAAGATCAATGGGCCAGGGTACACCGCTCTCCTCACTACTGGGCAAGTCCATGTATCACAAGTGTGAAAGGAGAAAGTGTTCTTGATGATTTGACTCACTACAATACCTTTTAAGAAAAACAAGCTAGTTTTTGAAAATGTGTGTTGACATTTAAAATATTCTTTTATTCTTGGTGTGCATTTATTATTCTCTCATGCTGATTACTAAGTCTACTAAGTCGGTAGTTTTTCTGGGGTTATGGGACATTTTTTCATAGGTCTGCTAGTGGGAAGTGTCTCAGCATGTCTTCTTTCATTGATACGTGGAGATTAACTAACTTGTATTTCCAAGTTTTATGTTGAATGAAACATTTGCGTTTATTTCAGTCATGTTTCTGTAAATATTCTATAATAGGTTGGAGGAGTTTTTCAGAGAATTAAAAAATAGTAGAATAATTAAAGCTGCTTCTTAGATTCTTTTCTCTTAACTCAGTCTTTAAAGCCTTAGGCTACTGAGCAAATTTTCTTGACTTTCTACTTTTGGTTGTGATGGCTAGTTCTTTTTGCTAAGTGTATCCCTGTGTTAGATGTATGACTGAATAAAGCAAACTGAAACTTTGAATAGGTTAGGTAAGGACCTATTTAAATATCTTGGGTGTGGGATTTTGGTATTTTCAGAGACCTTAGTGCATTTTTATTGATTATTTATAGTAGAAAAACACCTGCTTAGGTTAAAATTCATGATGATTTATCATATAAGAACATTTTAAACAAGAGAATGTATATCTTTATACTCCATAGATTTTTAGCATAGAAAAGATATGTAGTTTGAATAAAATAAAACACATGGTTTGAATAAAATAGTAATGAAAGTGAAAATATTTAATTTTATATTTAAATAATGACCTATCATTTAAAAATAGTCATGATTTATTGAGATAATGATGTATGTCCTAGCATGTTTTTTAGAGCATTTTATGAATACACTAATATGTGAGAAAATTGTGAATAATTATTAATCCATTTACTTGATTTTGCTGTCAGAATCTGAACACAAACATATTGAACTTTGACTAATAAGCATATAAAATTGCCCTTTCTATATTCTTCCAAGCATAATTTGGCAAAAACATGAGATGGTGTAGTATTTTTTGAATCATGTTCTATGTTAATTTCTGGCATAAGCCCGGTAAGAAAATACAATGTATATACAAGGTATAGATTCCCTTTTTGCACTTAAAAATGTATATTAAATTTATAATATATACATTATAAACTTTGCCACTTTACTCATTGTAAGTGCACAATTAAGTGGGCATTAATTATATTAGAATATTGTGCAACTGCTACCACTATTTATTTTTAAAACACTTTGATCATCCTAAAAAGAAAACTTATACCTATTAAAAGAGTGGCATGTGGTAAGTTTTAAGATTTTGTATATTTTGAATTAGTGAGATTTAACAGTATCTGATGATTTATAAATTAGTATAAAATATTGTCATTCCTTTTAGTGTGTATGTGTATATATAGATGTGTGTGTAGATATACATATATATAAATAATTATATCAATAAATAATTTGTAACGCATTTGTTTTCGTGGTAGGTCAATATATTACGTATTTTGATAATTAACTAAACTTTATATGCCTGAAATACATATTTTATGCACATCAGACATACACTCATTATAAATCATTTCTAATTGTATACATCCATATTACTATGTTTCACTAATAAAGATATGTAATAAATATAAAATAGTCTGATACATATATATCAAATGTACATATTTTATATATGGCTTTGAATACTTTTAATGCCATATAGTCAGATATATATAAAAGAGAAGAAAATATATTTGATGTTATATAACCTTAAGAAAATGGTATTATATTGTTTTTGAAACTAATTTTATTCTTACTTTTAAACAAATGGCATTCTACTTTTAAAGGTCTTTCTGAATTACTATTTTAACTCAATAACAGAAGTTATTATTATCTTCTGGCAGTTTTTCTCTTAAAAAATTCTAAGGCATATAATTTTCCAAGAAATTGAGTTGCTAAATTTATCTGCCTTCTAATGTTAGGTCCTACTATTTTTTGTTTTTAAACTGTCCAATGTTCTACATTTACTTTTCTCTCCTCTATTAAAATGTCTCCTCCGAAAATAGCAATGTTTCTTCCTCAATGCTCTGACATAAACCCGGTAAGAAAACACAATATGTATAGAAGGTATAGATTCTCCTTTGCACTTCAAAATATATGTTAACAAGGATCCCAGGCTGCACACTTCTTCCCTGGAGATGTTTGGGCAAAGTCCTTTGAACGGATTGTTAGATGTGGGTGCACCATCTCACACCTCCTAACGTGGCCGTGACTTCAACACTGAAGTTGTCTGGGGTTGAGTGCTGCTTATGCTCATTAGTAACCCAAGAATGTTCTTTTCCCTAAATTGAAGACTTTTTGCTGTATGCTATGTATATAAGTTAATAGATGTGGGTTTCTCTTAGGTATATAAACCTTTCAAGAGTAGGTACTTCAAGGGAAGTGGGTCAACACCCCATGTTTCAATGTTTATCGTTTTTCCAAGTGGAATTATAAAACCTTCTCTTTTTTGTTACTCAAATGTGTGTTTTTGTGTAGAGCAACCATCTAGATTCATGCTCACAGGTGATTCTAGTTTAGGTGGTTAGTTATGTGACAATAGCAATTTTGCCTTTTAACTTGGACCTCAGAATACCTTTACATCAAGCCTACTTCTTACAATAAAACCTTGAAAACCACATTCCTGCCCCCTCACTATCACAGACCCCATCATCCTAAAGAGATGGAGTTTAACTTCAGACCTTAACAATGCAACCACTAGATATTACTCTGGCATTCTTTATCCTTAATTCCTTTACTGACCTCACTTATCCTTTATCAAACCATTTTAAAAACAGTTTAATCTAACTTATGGGCATCTGACAGAATTGGGGTTTTAACTGATGTTTTATGGAGACAGATACTCATTATCTTTCATGTGACTTGCCAATATGGACAGTCATGATCACATAGAGTTGAACAGCCACAAATTCTTATCAAAACAGTAACTTTTCGAGACTAACAACAAACAAAAAATGGTGAGGAGTCCTTTATTAAAATATGATGACAATCCAGAATAATTTAGTACATTATTATTTGTATTTTGTGGAATGAAATTTAAAAAATACTATGTGCTATTATGGCTTCTTAATTAATAATACAATATGCTTTAATATATAATATATACTTAGTGAGAATGTTAGTTCCATCAAAGGTTTAGGAACACATGGAGAAATCAGACATGGAGGTACCAAGAGAGTACTTTTTGTTCATGTATATAAATTCCTAAATTTTACATATATTAAAAATTAAAACTATTGTCTTATATTTAAAAAATTGACTATGCAATGTGAAGAAAAGAAAATCTGGCTCTATAACTGTCTGGATTTGCCTCTCCTTAGAATTCCATGTTTGAAAATCAAGCCAAAGCATTGTTAACTCTGATCCCCTCATGATTCACTATACATATCAGAGATAGCTTCGAATTATTCCTTAAAGAATAACAGCAGGTGACTGATAACTTGAAAAAATAACCATATCCACAGGAATAAAAAAGATACATCAACATCCTGCATGTGCAGTTGACCACAGTTATTTGAGCAACTGTACATAGCGATAGCATCTGTGGATTTCACTGAGACCCCAATATTCAAATTGAGATCAGCAAAATCATGAACTGCTTATAAACCACCCTCCTGTCAACACAATCATATTATACTAACATTGAATAAATTGAATTTGCTAGCATTGAATAAAGCCTACAAATTAAAGCACTCTTTGATTCATTTTCTTCTTTCTATAAAAGTCATTATTATAAGAAGGAGAAAGGAAAGGCATTACCCGAGAAGGCCTGACTCTGCCTATGGATAACTCAGTGGAAATTTTGTGATGCTTATGGAAAAATGACGATGAGTATGTGGTAATACAAAACCTCATAATATACTGTTTCAGAATTCAAAGGCTCTACTGGGGTAAGGAATAGCCTTTCATATTTGGTATAGTTCATACTTAAAGTTAATAATGACCTTTAAAACTTGTTCTTATTTATTCGCTGCTGGGTTAAGAACAGAGGAGCAGAGAAAAAAAATCATAACATTGGGATCCCAGCAGGTAACATAGTCTCATCTGAAGCAAAATTCACTTGCTCTTCAGTGCAACGCACCATTTATACTTCTTATGTTGCCAAGTCTTTAAATGATGTAGACATTAAACTGCTATCTTCAGAAAATAATTCCTTGAAAGCATTATTCTTTCAACTATAAGCATTATATGAGGGGATGCCATTTTAATTTTATAATGTGTGTAATTTACATTTCAAAGGTATACATTTTTAAAGGCAATGGTAGAGAAGAACAACATGAGATGGAAATATTTGGGGACAATAATATAAATATATTATAAAAATTCATATTATTATCTTATTTAATAAGTTTTATTTTCAAATTAAAAATACATTATAATAGTTTTAGAGAAGATATGGTTAATTAATCTCATTCACTCATAAATGCCAGAATGGATGAATTCTAAATTTTGTTTCTACCATTAGTTTGGATAGTCAGAAAATTTTAACTATTATTGAGGAAAAGCTATGCTTTTACATTTTCTATTATTAGAATATCAAACTTCATTTTGATATTATAATAATATATAATATCAATCAATTGTGTGCTGGTAATTGACTATAAGTGATATCCAATAGGTTCTATTAAAAGATTTCCAACGGATTTAATTAGATGTACAAGTACAATAGTGAGACCGGTTGGAATGTATATACTTTAAAATTATTTTATGATGGAAAACTTTAAGGAGGCAGAGAAAACTGAGTGAATCTACTGAACCATAAGAAAATAGAAGCTAACAAATGCCAGAGTCTCAAACAGGAAATTCTACAAAATGTGTCAAATCCAAAGGAATGTAAGGCCAAATTTCCCCTCCCTATAATTCTTTTTTTTTTTTTTTTTTTGTAGAGACAGAGTTTCACCCTTGGTAGAGTGGGGTGGCGTCACACAGCTCACAGCAACCTCCAACTCCTGGGTTTAGGCGATTCTCTTGCCTCAGCCTCCCGAGTAGCTGGGACTACAGGTGCCTGCCACAATCCCCGGCTATATTTTTTTGTTTTGCAGTTCGGTGGAGGCAGGGTTTGAACCTGCTACCTTCGGTATATGGGACCAGCACCCTACTCGCTGAGCCACAGGCACCGCCCCCCTCCCTATAATTCTTAGGTTTTGTTTTTGAAGGTATTATATGAGTACTTTTCATTAAAAAAAAATATATATGGTAATCTCTTTAATGTCATTGATTGGATATTCTTCCATATAGGAAAATGACTGGTTGCATAGCCCCAGATCTAAAACACTCTTCTGAAAGTGTCACTTCCTAGCTAATTCTTTACTGGCATGACTTTGGTAGTCAAGGCTGTCACCAAACCTATGCTCACAAAAGTACCAAAAGTATTCTGATCTTCCTGGTTGGCCCATGCCATGTTTGAATAAATCCTTCCTCTCTTGTATCAGAAGATACAAGTCTGAATGTTTTTTTGTCGTTATTGTTTTGGTTTTTATTGAGAATTAGTCTCACTCTGCTACTGTGCTACCCAGACTAGAGTGCGATGGCCTCAGCATAACTCACAGCAGCCTCTAACTCCTGTGTTCAAGGGATCCTTCTGTCTCAGCCTTCCAAGTGGCTCAGACTACTGGCACCAGCCACAAGGCTAGGCTAGTTTTTCTATGTTTAATAGACACAGGGTCTCACCCTACCTCAGGCTGGTCTTGAACTCCTGAACTCAGGCAATCCTCCCACCTTGGCCTCCCAAAGTACTGGGATATAGGTGTGAACCACCATGCCTGGCTGCATATCTGGAATTTTTTAAGGGATATTTGCTGGAAAATAAGGCACAATATGAATGTGTGTGTGTGTGTGTGTAACAAATACAAAAAGAAAATATCGAAGGACCAGGCATTTCCTGAGAAACACAAAGTGCCTGACACATGGCACCTTGTTCCTTTCTTTGGTTATCAGTGCTGAGCTCTCTTTTACCCCTTTAGTTAATATAAAGTATGTCCTTGACCCGGCAAATTTCAAACCCTGTTTTGCACTAAATATAATACATACTTTAATTCCACCAATTTTTTTTTTTTTTTTTTTTTTTTTTTTTTAGAGAGAGAGTCTCACTCTATTGCTCTTGGTAGAGTGCTGTGACGTCATAGCTCACAGCGACCTCCAACTCCTGGGCTTAGGTGATTCTCTTGCCTCAGCCTCCTGAGTAGCTGGGACTATAGGCGTCTTCCACAACACCTGGCTATTTTTTTGTTGCAGTTTGGCTGGGCCAGATTTGAACCCACCACCCTTGGTATATGGGGCTGGCGCCTTACCCACTAAGGCACAGGTGCCACCCTCCACTTATTTATTTTTTAACAATTTTACACAGAAATTACCCAGAATTTCATAAATAAAATTTAAAAAATACATCAGTACTAAGGCAATTTAGATATAAATTTACACTAATATAAAAGTAACAAAGAAATACCATTTTTCTGTGTTCATATGATTAGGAAACTCTCTTTCCTCTGTTAAGAGCATTAAAAGTCACACATACCTGGTAAAGGTAAGGTTAAATCTACTAAGCCAAACAGCAGCTTACTCAAAATCTTCCTTTTTCAAAATCTCATTGGCTGTCAGATGTGGAAAGGAAATCCACATGTAAAATAAATCAGTTTGCCCAAATGTTGAAGTACTTTTATTGTTCATCTGCTTGTTTGACAAGATAGAGACAATTTTTATTTCTGTTAAAACATTCAGGATACAGACTGGATATATTTTGAACACGGACCCCTAAGCACATCATGGTATCCACAGTGTCACATCATGATGAGCATTGTTGAAATATGTGCTGGGTATTCAGCTTCTGGTGTGTTTCAGAGGTAGCCTTCTCTGAGGATATGCTCAGAGTATGTGAGAACTGTTTGGCTTACCCCTGGTGTTGAGTATCATGGAAGTTATGTAGTTATGTATTTTGCTCATCAGCTTTCCTTAGTGCTTGTGTATTTAATGTATAGATAGGACAGTTCTTCTTCCAACATATGGCAAAGAAGAAAAAAGCTTGGGCAGGCCTAAACGATTTTATTATCTCTTCTATTTCTTCCCTTTCATTGTATCAAGTGAAGACTGAGGCTATAGCAAAAAAACGCTACAAGGAAACTTCATTTAATAATAATAATAATATGCTTTCTCTATGCATCACCATTGAGCTTATTATTTTTCTGAAATTATGGCTAAGTATCATATCTTTCCATAGGCAATATCTTGAGAATTTTTAACAATTCCTACCGGACTGTCATATCTATTAAACCAATGAAATACTTCTATTTTAGTATTATTATTTCAGTAATTAAACTTAATATAATTTTAAAAAGAGTAATATAAACCTTCTCTTACATCATACCCTACATTATTTTTATACTTTAAAATTGAAGACTTATGATATTACCTGTTTATAGCAAGGTAGAATAAAGTTCAGTTTTACAAAGAATGAGAAACAGGGACTAACTTTGTTCTTATATGATTAGACTAATGCAAAATGGAATTCCTAAAATAAAATCATTCATTAATTTATATTATATTGAATCTCTTCAGAGATCTCATCAGACTGAGATCTTGATGACATAATAGCTTTGTTCTATAAATATATGGTAAGAGTGTTACAGTTTTAGTTTAATGGAGTTATAAGTTAAATATGAAATTCTGTTTTAAGGTAGATTAAATCTTTTTTTTTATAATTTATAAATATGAATTAATAATTCAGCATTAGTAATTTGTATAAAAATAACTTTGAGGCTCGGCACCTGTGGCTCAACGGGCTAAGGCGCCAGCCGCGTACACCTGAGCTGGCGGGTTCGAATCCAGCCTGGGCCTGCCAAACAACAATAACGGCTGCAACCAAAAAATGGCCAGGCATTGTGGCGAGCGCCTGTAGTCCCAGCTACTTGGGAGGCGGAGGCAAGAGACTTGCTTGAACCCAGGAATTAGAGGTTGCTGTGAGCTGTGATGCCATAGCCCTCTATCCAGGGTGACAGCTTGAGGCTCTGTCTCAAAAAAATAAAATAAAATAAAATAAAATAACTTTGAATAACAATAAGCCTCTAAATACTTATCTCGTGTGTGTGTGTATGTATGTGTGTGTGGTGTGTGTGTATATGTATGTGTGAGTGTGGGAAGATGTACTTTAAATTTAGGGGAAAGAAACAAGTAATAAATAATACACCAAATAGATACATAAATTTTATTTACAAAACTCACTTTATGTCTTCCTAGAGTCAGTAGATAATCAAAGAAACTACATATATTTTTATATTAATCTCTGAAATCTATATAATATGAATTAATATTCTAAATCATAATTATAAAATATTAGAAATACCATCATTCATTTCAATGAGTCCATTGTATTTATCAGTGAACTTTGTAAAACCTTACCTTCTAGAGTCTTTTGCTTTTTATAAGGAAATTCTGCTTTTATTTTCTTTCTTATTTTACATATAAATTATTTGACTAGATAGCTATTCTTGCTATATATAAGAAAAAGCTGAACCTGAACTGATTGGGCTGTCTAAGGTCATAGGAAGAGGATAACATACCTAAGCTTTTAGATTCAAGATATAAACTCAAGTCCCCTATCTTTAAAATTATCATTGCCTGTTGTGGTGGGCTACTTGGAGGCTGAGGCAAGAGAACGGCTTGAGCCCAAGAGTTTGAGATTGCTGTGAACTATGACACGACGGTCCTCTATGGAGGGTGACAAGTGAGACTCTGTCTCAAAAAAAAATGATAAAAATAATAAAAAATAAAATAAGATATAACTCTCCTGTGTCTGGCTGGACAATGAACTACAATACACATTTTAAGACACATTTTAGGGGAAAAATAATTTTCATGAGTTAAAAAAAAATTTGAATGTTTTAACTCAAAATGAAATTTTAAAAATCCATTAATCACAGAACTCATTTAACTCAATATTCTGCTTAATGGAAGTCAGCTGTGTTTAAACATCTCTTAGTTCTTATACCAGACAGCTAGCATGGAAAAGTTGACTATTTCTGAAGTATTTTCACAGTAAATACCAAGCAAGAATAATTATCATTCAAGATTCTTTATACAATAATATGTGATTTGTCTTAGATTTGATAGCAAAAAAAAAAATAAAATAAAATCCTCCAAAACAAAAAAAAGTAACTGAATGCAGATTCAGAGAGCTGTGAATAAAAGAATAAGAAAGCTATTTATACACTACGTCCAAGCAAGTGCTGATTTGTTTTATTTCTATTTAATAAAGTGCGTTAGTAGATATTTAAAAGACATAGATGATTTTTCTTGCTCTGAGTTTTTCTCAGAATTCTTAGATTATCACTTATCACTTTTAGTTTAAGTGTTTTCTTCAGACCTCACAGGTCCAGAAATCATGTACTGCATCAAATAAACTGAAGCTTGCGGAGTGCCCTGTGCAGATGACATATGTGGTCAATGATTGTGGTATTTTGCTCAGTTTCAAAGTAAATGTCGAAAGTCCTTGTCTTATATCACACGGAGCAATGAAATTATAAGATATGGACAAACCATGCTTGCAGTTATGTGACAGAGGAGAGATAAGCTTAAGTCATTCTGAATGACATGCTTACCTAGGGATTTGAAATTTTTTAAGTAATAAGTCAAAATGTAAAAAAGAAAGTATAATAAAAATGTTGAGGGAGTTACTTAGTTTTCTTAAGTTGAACTTGTTTCTACAAAATTGCAGCTTCTGTTTTATGGGGAATTAACTTACTTCATAGCTTTTTTCCCCAACAAAATCATAGGCATAAAAACAAGCAAAAGTGCCGTGATCACATCATTTGAGCTTATATGACTTAAATAACTTTTGAAATTACACTTCAAAACATTTTAGAAAGTTTATTTAAACTGTGTGAAAAGCTTAATTATGTCTCCTCCTTTGCTTCATCTGTTCTTGGCAAAAACAAATCTACTTCTCTAGTTACATACAAAGTTTTCTTCTATGTAACTCCATTCCAGTTGTCTGTGAAAGAGGGCAGGTGCATCTCTCTGGGAAAAAAAAAACAAAACAAAATTGTTTTTAATCATACTTCAATATTTCAGTATTATTCATTACTCTAATTGTAGAGAATATTTATCAAAAGACAATATATTCTTACAAGATGAGATCTACTAAAGTGTTCCCACATCTTAATTTTAGAAATAGAAATATTGAAAATCCTTGAGTAGTTTATTAAACTTCTTAAAAACTTCATTTTGACACCATTTTGTTGATTTCTTTTTGGTATGTAAGTGAAAAATTTTCTCCTTGCAAATGGAATGTTTCAAGGTAAAGAGCTATCCCATTTAGAATAGATTATCAACATATTTTCATTATCATTATGAAAATACAGCAAAGAATACTTATTGTAAATTATATTTGAATTAATAGGTGCTGTCATTATGTGGTGCTATGGGAATATATCTGAAAATTACCATAAAAAAGAAGTAATATTGAGGGTGTTTAAATTTTGCTATACAGTAAACGCATTATCTGAGTGAAAGAGGGAATTTATCGGAATGAATAGAAAAGGCAAGAATGGTAGCATTTGGGCTCCTCCTATTTTGATACTAGACTTTATTTTTATCATTTGTATAAATTAGGAAATAATAACCAATCAAGGACGATCTAGAGGGAGCGTTGGTTAGAAAATAACCCCATTAGTTATACCCCTAGAAGAAGCAGCAGTACCGTTCTACCTAATAGATGCCACTGGGTATTGTTGGTTCTGCTTTTTTAGTGGATGTGATAAAATGTATTCTTGCAAACAATATTCGTAATATTCCTAAATATAATCATTTAATGTCATTTTAATATAAATTAGCATCCAATAAAAACAGAATAGAGCAAATCAGCTTAGATTTATTTCAAGAAACTCTGTAGTTTTAAGGCTTATCCAAATAAATTACTGGTGGTTACCATTTAAAATTGAGAAGACCTCATTCCTGTACATACATGTATAATTCCCTATGATTCCCTGATGTAGTAAAGTTTCTCAGACTCTTCTGTCATAACTATTCATTACAGCCTTACAAAAATGCCCAATTAAAATGAAAATAAAGCAAAATTCCATAAGGTGCACATCAAGGGTTTTTTGAATTTCATGGCTTTCATCCGGCACTAAACATTTTTCTCATATAATTTTATTGATGTTGTCTGGGAAAGAACATTGGCTCATGTTAAAAACAGAACTTTTTCCATGGACATAAGCACAGGTGTTCGGGTGCCAATTTAAGTGAAGTAAATTGACAAGTGCAAAAATTTAAGTATGCTTTCTTCCTTTTAACTTTCTGTCTTTTTATTCTGCTAGAGTCCCAACAATGTCAGGTCTGGGCATGATGCTCTACGTGACACACCTCAGCGTGCCCTGAGGAGTCTGTGCAGCTCACTTGTCCTAGGCATGTGGTTACTGCCTTCAATGTCTATTGGGTTACGGGTGTGACAAATTAAACATTTAGATCTCTTGTCAGCCCAGGGATTTGTACTTCCGGCAGAAATGAAAGAAAATGTCACTGGAGCATAACTTTGTGTAAAGTATAATTTCTCCTAGCTGGTAAAATAGAATGTGAAGTTTTATTTTTTAACGAAACTACCCTTTAAACTTATGACAAGTTTTATTTCATAGAGAAATAAATCCTTACTGGAACAACACAACAGTAAAATTGTAATGTTTATTGCCTAGAAATGCCAAGTGTCGAACATTTTAGTGTTTTTAGGAATAGTGGCATTTGTTAACTTCATCACAAAATTGACTTTTCTTTATAAACTTTGCAAACATGGGGAGATTGAAGTTATTCTAAATTAAAGAAACAAAGTTAATTTAATTATCAATTCATTTTTCGTAACAATTTTTAAAAGTAATTAATTTGGATTAGTTTTAAGTTGAAAAAAAAGTTAACATCCAACTCTCCAAATCACAGGAAAAGAATTTAAAGTTTTACATTTAAAGAAATATTATACCCAAATATATTTGTTTTTTAATATGGTTCAATTACCTTTGCTTTATGCCAATTACTATTTGACTTCAGTTTACACAAAAATAGTTACTCTTCCTTTTAGTAGCAAATTTAGAAGTCACCCACAACATGATTTTAAGCTGCTAGACACTGTATAATGTAGCTTGCACTTTCTTATTTATTTGAGGAAGTACAGTGCTTAGTTTAAAATGTTCACTTTGTAATTACTTGTATACGGCAGTGTCTCAAACATACAATAGATCTCTGAGTGACCCTGAGGTTTATATCCTTAAAAGGTAAGAAACAAACAAAAAGACTGAAACAAAAAAGCAGAGATTATAAGACACAGCTGTATTACATAGAAAAGAAAATGAAGTGACACATTAAGCCATCATTCCCATTGAGAACTATATTGACATATTGCATTATTTTAATCTTAATTAAAAATAATTGTGCTGCATGTGTGCTTTCTTAGCCTTTAATTAACATAAGCGCTTCAAAATCAAAGTGGCAGTATAATAATGCATTCATAATTTATAGTATAAATGGTGGCCCTAGGGAAAATGCTTTGCTCTAATTCCCTTGTAGGTCTCTGCTAATGTCACACTCCTGAGGAGAACCACGATCAACCGGAGGATGAAAAGGGAAAAAGAAAAGCATCAGACATGGCTTTTATTTTTAAAAGTATTCCATTTTCTTGTTTTACCATCATGCATCCCAATTATTAGTCAATAGTGCATTTTTTCTAACTCCTCGTGTGTGGGTCTGTGTATGTGTAACTTACTCTTCTTGTGTGGCCCATAGTGGTACATTCGTCAATCAAGTAAATTTCCAAGTGTCAGTCAATTGAGTTTAAACTCTACAGCCTTTAATGATAATCCCAAGAAAACAGCCTGCAAGTCCTGAAACAGGAGTGGATGACGCTACGGTAAAGCAGACAGTGACAGGCTTACGGAGTGATGACTAATGCCAGTTTTCTTTTCTTCTGTGAATATCTTTATTCAGTGTGTGCTTGATAATCTGATTTTTGTAAGGGCTCAGTGAGGCGGATAATTTAAAATAACCTACAAATCCCCAAATCATTTATATATAACCTTGGAAAGACTTTTAAAACTTAGGCAGGGGATTCACAATTTTTTATTATTTCTTCATTTAGTTAAAAATGGAATGAGATGTGTCCCAAAGGAATGGAAGGTAAAAAAGGGAAAGTTCTAGAATTACTAATTCAGATCACAGATAGTTGGCAGTAGGTCTTTTTGTTTGTTTGTTCCTTACCTTTTAAGGATACAAACCTCAGGAACACTCAGAGATCCACTTTATGCTTGAGACATTGCTGTGTACAAGTAATTTAATCCTGAGCTTGTTTCACTAACTACATTCTAGTAACTGCTTAGTCTTTATTATTTTGCTGACTTATTCTAACCTGAGACCCAGTACATCAATATAGGCCAGAAACTCATGGACCATCTTTAAATAGCATAGCAAAGGTTAATCTAAACATTCTACTAGAAATATTTTCTACATAATATAATGAAGAAATACATAAAGAATGTATTTCTTTCAAGGCAAAAGAATTGTAGACTTTGTTTTCATTTCCTAACAGATAAGCATTGTCAGTAAAATACTGAAACCTGCATAAGACTTTCACTAATCAGTATAAAAACAATTTAGAGCTGCCTCTTGCAAGCTATTAAGAAACAGTGTAGAAGTGTTCCTCTTTCTCCACATCCACGCCAACATCTCTGGTTTTGGGATCTTGTTATGTGGGCTAATCTTACTGGGGTTAGACGATATCTCAAAGTAGTTTTGATTTGCATTTCTCTGATCATTAAGGATGATGAGCATTTCTTCATGTGTCTGTAGGCAACGCCCGGCCATTTTTTGGTTGCAGCCGTCATTGTTGTTTGGCAGCCCGGGCTGGATTCGAACCCGCCAGCTCAGGTCTATGTGGCTGGTGCCTTAGCCCCTTGAATCCACAGGCGCCGAGCCCTCTGACTCCTTTTCTCTCCTCCACCCCCATCTTCCCCTCTCTCACTCCCTGCTCTCTGTTCTCTTCTCTCTCTCTTTCTCATCTCTTCCCCCCACTCTCTTCCCTTTCTCTACTATAAAATAAACTCATCCTTTTATATTCTAATCTTGGCCTGGAGAAATTCTCTTCTCTTCCACGAGCAGCAACTGAGCAATTGAGCATTTTCCAAATCTTGCAGGAAGTCTACATAGGTAGACTTTAGGTCTCAGGGTTTTTTGTTTGTTTGTTTTGTTGCAGTTGTCATTGTTGTTTAGCTGGCCCAGGCCGGGTTCGAACCTGGCAGCCTCAGTGTACGTGTCTGGCACTGAAACCACTGTGCTACGGGCAGTGAGCAATAGGTAGACTTTAGAGAGTAGTTACTTTTAATGGAGTGGAAAATAGGATTGAGGGAAGGTACAGAAGGGACTTCAAAATGCATTAATAATGCTTTATTTCTTGAAAAACTCTGAAGCTCATACGACAAAATATTAAGATTTGTCAAGACTGAGCAGTGGTGAAATAGGGGTTTATTCTCTGCAGTTTTCTGTGCCTTTGAAGTATTTCCCAAGTTCAAAACGTTTTTTTTTTTTCAAAAGAATCAACATGACTAGGTGATGGATAGAATGTGGGTGTGAAGTCAAGAAAGGAGTCAAAGATGACTCAGGTTTTAAGGTCTGGTGCTGACGTCAGTGACAGAAAAACAGACACTAAGGAAGCTGGCTTATTGAAAGATGATAAGCTGTAACTTCAGAGATGTGAAGCTGAAGGAAACAGCTCACCATCCAGCTGGACATGCCCATGAGGCTGTGTGAGGCCGCAGGTCGGGAGAGGAAGTGAAGCTGCAAAGAGGATGTGGCCAAGCAGGACCCGGCCCCTGTGTCCCACCCTTTCATTTTGGCACAGGCGCCAGGTCATAAGAGTGCTTAACAGAGGAGACATTCAAGAAGGAGAAAACGAGGACCGAGGAAGAGGTCAGGTAGTAAGGACAGAAGACAGGTTGAGTATGGTGACGATTGTCAGATGACAAGATGAAAGGCCAAGTGACAAGCAGTGAATGATCACGGGAATAGTAAAAGAAGGGGAAGTGCTGGTAGATCATTCATTTTATTTATTTATTTATTTAGTTTTAAGATACAGGATCTCACTGTGTCACTGAGTCTGGGATACAGTGGTGCAATCATTTGGTCACTGCTGCAGCCTCAAACTCCTGAGTTGAAGCAATCGTTCCATCTCAGCCTCCAGAGTAGCTGGGACTATAGGTGTGGGTTACCAGGCCCAGCTAACGTTTTACAATTTATTTTTTTGTAGAAAAGGTGTCTTACCATGTAGGTCTCAAACTTCTGGCCTCAAGTGATCCTCCTGGCTTGCCCTCCCAAAGTGCTGAAAGTGTAGGTGGGAGCCACTGCATCCAGCTGACCATTCGTTTTAGAAGATGGGTAATGAAAGGGAAAGGAGTTTGGCTTGGCACCGGAAGCTCAGTGGTTAGGGTGCTGGCCACATATCCCTGGGGCTGGCATGTTCAAACCAGGCCCAGGCCTGCTAAAAAAACAACAATGTCGACTACAACAAAACAATAGGAGTTGGCTCGGCACCCGTGGCTCAACGGGCTAAGGCACCAGCCACATACACCTGAGCTGGCGAGTTCGAATCCAGCCTGGACCTGCCAAACAACAATGACGGCTGCAACCAAAAAATGGCCAGGCGTTGTGGCAGGCGCCTATGGTCCCAGCTACTTGGGAGACAGAGGCAAGAGACTCGCTTGAGCCCAGGAATTGGAGGTTGCTGTGAGCTGTAATGCCATGGCACTCTATCCAGGGTGACAGCTTGAGGCTCTGTCTCAAAAAAAAAAAAAAAAAGAAAGAAAAAACAATAGGAGTTGTGGCAGGTGCCTGTAGTCCCAGCTACTCGAGAGGCTGAGGCAAGAGAATCACTTAAGCCCTGGAGTTGGAGGCTGCTGTGAGCTGTGACGCCACGGCCTGTACTGAAGGTGACATAGTGAGACTCTGTCTCAAAAAACAGCAACAACAAAAAAAAATGGGAGGGGAGCTACTAGATACTGTTTGTGGATAAATTCATATGTAGCAAAAGTATAAAAACTGATAAAGGGAAGTATAGACACAGATTTATACATATCTACGTGTATGGATGTGTATAAGTATGAGGTCGGACAATTAAATTTGGGAACTCATCGTAGAGACAGCACTACATACTGCATTGCTGAATATCACACATTCACCTTTGAAGTACTTCCCTTGGGAAACTGCGCCAATGCCAGTGCCTAGTCTACCCTTCAAAGCAACTTTGAAACTCTTTTTCTGGAATGGCCATTAGAGCTGTTGTCCTATGAGGTCAGACAATTAAGTTCTCAAACTCATCCTAGAAAAATGCTTTGAAGGGTGACTTGGCACTGGGGTCAGTACATAGTTTCCCAAGGGGAATACTTTGAAGGTGACTGTAATGACATTCAGCAATGAGGTAAGTAGCATTTTTGGTAGGATGAGTTCCCAAACTTTATTGTCCAACTTCGTACATGCACACACATTCACATATGTACATTCGCGTATGCATAGATGTATATTTATGTATATCTGTGTATAATGGAATATATTTTGATCTTTCACAATACTTAATAAACTATCAAAACTTTGTCACAGTGAACAAATATGATACATGCATAATGATACATACATACATTACATCACTGTAAATTTTGTTTGTGTGAAGGGGTATGAGGAAAGAATTAAGCATTTTGGATAAACCCAACCTCAAAGTTTTCAAATGGACCACCATTCAAGATTGCAGAAAAAGAAAATCTCAGAAAGCTTTTTGCCTGGAGTGCTTGAGAAAGACAAAAAGTCAAAAAAGCACGGACTCTGTAGACATTTTCAGCCATTTGAAAAGAAATATGAAACCAAAGTCAATAGCCATTAAGGATTAAATACAAAAAATAAATCCTCTGGGCTCGGTGCCTGTGGCTTAGTGGGCTAAGGCGCCAGCCACGTACACCTGAGCTGGCGAGTTCAAATCCAGCCCGGGCGCGCCAAACCCCCAACAATGACGGCTGCAACCAAAAAATGGCCAGGCGTTGTGGTGGCGCCGGTAGTCCCAGCTACTTGGGAGGTGGAGGCAAGAGACTTGCTTGAGCCCAGGAGGTGGAGGTTGCTGTGAGCTGTGATGCCACAGCACTCTATCCAGGGTGACAGCTGGAGGCTCTGTCTAAATAAATAAATAAATAAATAAGTAAATAAATAAAAGAAATAAATCCTCTAATAGGGAAAAATTGAGAATTGCTCCCTAATTACTAGCGACAAAGCAACTCAATGGCAGAGCATTTGACGTGACGATCTCTTAGAACATTCACAAATCAGGAGAGCAGACAACTATATGAAGTCACCAAGCTGGAAGATGTCCAGAAAATTAAGTGGAGAACCAGTGAGATGGAGTAGTGCCCACCAACTAATAGACTAAGAACGATTTCCCAAATATATTTGGCCAACGGACACTCTTAATCCCGCATGGCTGGAATTCCACCAGCAACTCAAGATATAATGTTCATTTGAATTAAAGTAGACTCTCAAACGACAAAAATACTTTACCGACAAACTAATTGCCACAAGAAACTATTATAATTTGAGTCACACACTTTAAAGATTTTATAAGATACCACAGTGACTATAACCTTTTTTTGTAAGTATTCAGTTTAATTTTTTTTTTCTCTCCATTGCTTTTTCATTTTGCAAGCTCAAGGTAATGCTGTATGCAAGGACCCCCAAATTTATTTATTTATTTATTTTTGCAGTTGGACTGGGGCTGGGTTTGAACCCGCCATCCTTGGTACATGGGGCCGGCGCCCTACTCACTGATCCACAGGCGCCGCCCATAACTATAACATTTAAAAAATAGAACTATTACTTTATTAACCACAAATATATGAAGTTCAGGTATGCTATATTTTGATGTTTTGCTACAAAATGTAGCATATAAGAAGCAATGTTTTAAAAATGAGGCAAGGAGCAGTGGCTCATGCTTGTAGACCCAGCCAAGCCACTGGGGAGCAGAAGCAGGAGAATTACTTGACGACTTGAGTTCAGGAGCAGCCTGGGCAACATAGTGAGATTACACTTGTAGAAAAATAAAATAAACAAATTAACCAGGTGTAGTGGTTCACGTCTTTAATCCCAGTACTTTGGGAGACTGAGGCAGGAGGATTATTGAGCCCAGGATTTTGATGCTGCAATGAGCTGTGATCAGGTCACCACATTCCAGCCTGGGTGATAAAGAGAGACCCTGTCTCTAAATAAATAAAAATAAAAATGAGCATAGAGCTTTTTTGTCTTTTCATTACATACTTTCTTAACGTCATGAACAATTGTGCTAAATAGGAATTTCATAATATGTAGTCATTCAACAAATATTTATTAAGCAACTGCTATGTACCAGGCACAGTCCTAAGTGCTCTGGATATGTAACAATGGACACAGCAGACAAAAAGTTCTGCTCACACAGAGCTTATATTCTACTTGGAGAGATAAACACTAAAACAAACACACACCAGGGCGGCGTCTGTGGGTCATCGAGCAGGGCGTCGGGCCCATATACCGAAAGTGGCCGGTTCAAACCCGGCCTCTGCCGAACTGCAAAAAACAGAAAAATAGCCAGGCATTGTGGCAGGCGCCGGTAGTCCCAGCTACTCGGGAGGCTGAGGCAAGAGAATCGCCTAAACCCAGGAGTTGGACGCTACTGTGAGCTGTGTGACGCCACGGCACTCTACTGAGGGCGATAAAGTGAGAGAGGGTAAATGGTGGGATCACACTTAGGGTGCATCTCATAAGGGACAAGTGAAACCTACTAAATGCAGAACACAAATGTTTTCACACAGTCAAGGAGAAAATCCCATGAAAATGATGTTGAACAGTTGGATGAAAATATTTCAGATTGTATATGAAGCCCGCAACTGTACCCCATGATTGCACTAATGTACAGAGCTATAACTTAATAAAAAAGAAAAAAGAAAAGAAAAATAATAATAATAAAAAAAACTCAGCCTTAAAAAATATATTAAAAAAATAAAAAATAAATAACCCAGCCTTAAAAAAAAAATAAAGGGGCGCCGCCTGTGGCTCATTGAGTAGGGTGCCAGCCCCATATACCGAAGGTGACAGGTTGAAACCCAGCCTCGGCCGAACTTCAAAACAGAGAAATAGCCGGGCGTTGAGGCGGGCGCCTGTAGTCCCAGCTCTTCGGTAGGCTGAGGCAAGAGAATCGCCTGAGCCCAGGAGTTGGAGGTTGCTGTGAGCTGTGATGTCACAGCACTCTACCAACGGCGATAAAGTGAGACTCTGTCTCTACAAAAACAAACAAACAAAAAAAACACACCATAGGTAATAAATGTTATGGAGAGAGAACAAAACAGGGAAGAGAAAAAAAATTGGGGAGTCATGGAGGTGAGTTGCAATTTTAAACAGAGTGTTCAGGAAAGGCCTCACTGAGACGGCAACTTTTGAGCAAAGGTGGAAAAGAAAGAGAGGGAGCCACCCAACTGCCTGGGATAATAGCATTCCGGACAGAGCAGACTGCAAGTTCAAATGCCTTGAGGCTGGAGCATGCCTCATGCATTGAGAAAGAGCAAGGAAGCTGGTAGGCCTTAAGAGGGAGCCAGGGGGAGAACAGAAAGGAGGGCAGAGAGGTCATCAGAGGTGAGGGAGGGTGTGGAGCCACAGCAAAGCCTTTGGCTATTGGCCAGTGAAATGAGGAACCAGAGGAGAGCTTTGAGCAGACTGCTGTGATCTAACTTTCATTTTAACAAGATCGCTCTTGCTGCTGTGTTATAAACACACTGAAGGGGCAAGGGCTGGAAGTCTGGAGATCATTTAGGAGGCTGGTACATTCCTAGTAAGAGATGATTCATCCCGGGGCAGCACCTGTGGCTCAGTGGGTAGGGCACCGGTCCCATATGCCAAGGGTGGCGGGTTTGAACCCAGCCCTGGCCAAACTGCAACAAAAAATAGCCAGGTGTTGTGGTTGGCACCTGTAGTCCCAGCTACTACTAGGGAGGGTGAGGCAAGAGAATCGCCTGAGCCCAAGACCTGGTGGTTGCTGTGAGCTGTGATCCCTCAGTAGGGTGCTGTAGTATCACAGCTCACAGCACTCTACTGAGGGTGACAAAGTGAGACTCTGTCTCTTAAAAAAAAAAAGAGAGAGATGATTCTCATCTTAGTAAGATATGATGGTTCATTGGACAAGAATGTTAGAGGCTGTGGTGAGAAATGGTCCTACATTTTGAAGGTAGGGCCACCAGGATTTGTTGGATGCAGGATGAGAGAGAAAGAGAGGAGTTTGGGGGTGTCTCCAAGGTTTTGGGCCTGAGCGATTGAAAACATGGAATTGCCATAACCTGACATATGTAAACTTCTGAAAGGTTTCTTAGAGGAAGATGAGCAGCTTTGTTTTGGATATACTAAATTTAGATGCTTATAATAAATCCAGGTAAGGCTGTTGAACAGATTGATAATTGAATAGAGGAGTCTGCACTTCGAGAGAGAGATCTAGGCTAGACAAGCACATTTGGAGGTTGTTAGCCTGTGGGTACCTGCTGTCTCATACAGTAGCCACAAGCCACACGTGACTACTAAGTACTTGAAATGTGGCTAGTCTGAATTGAAATGTGCTGTAAGTGTAAAATACTCACCAGATGTCAAAGACTTAGGACAGAAAAAAGAAAGTGAAATGTCTCAATCATTTCTTTTATTGATCACATGTTGAAATGATAATATTTTGGTTATATGGGTAAAAGAAAATACATTATTGACATTAATTTCATCTGTTTCTATTTATTTTTTGAACATGGCTACTGGCATATTTAAAATTATGTATGTGGGGACAGCACCTGTGGCTCATGGAGTAGGGCGCCAGCCCCATATACCGAAGGTAGCAGGTTCAAACCCAGCCTCGGCCAAAATGCAAAAACAGAAAAATAGCCAGGTGTTGTGGCAGGCACCTGTAGTTACAGCTACTCAGGAGGCTGAGGCAAGAGAATCGCCTAAGCCCAGGAGTTGGAGGTTGCTGTGAGCTGTGTGATGCCACAGCACTCTACCAAGGGTGATAAAGTGAGACTCTGTCTCTACAATAATAATAATAATAATATAAAATAAAAAATAACCCAGCCTTATTTCTCATTTTGGAGACAGAATCTCACTGTCTCACTATGTGACCCTTAGTAGAGTGTGGCAGCATCACAGCTCACAACCACCTCAAACTCTTGGGCTTAACTGGTGGTTCTCAACCCCCCGAATGCTGTGACCCTTTAACACAGTTCCTGTGGGTCATGACCCACAGGTTGAGAACCGCTGGAAGTGATTCTCTTGCCTCAGCCTCCCGAGTAACTGGGACAACAGGCACCTGCCACATGTCCTACTCAGGACAGAGGTGTGGGTCTCCTTCTGGCTCAGGCTGCTCTCGAACCTGTCAGCTCAGACAATCCACCCTCCTCAGCCTCTCAGAGTGCTAGGATTACAGCCGTGAACTACCTCGCCCGCCAACTTCCTGTCTCTTAAGGACGAATCATTTCACTCCAGTAAAGCTCCATGTCCTTACAACAGGCACGCACACTCAGATCATCCCACATCCTCTCATCCCGACCTCATCTTCAACTAGTGTTGCCTTCACTTATTCTGCTTCGACCTCACCAGCCGCTTGCCACCTCGGGGCCTTTGCACCTGCTGTCCCTGGTACTGGAAGCTCTTTGTTGAGGTATCTCCGGAGCTTTTTGCCTTCCTGCCTTCCAATGTCACCTTCTCAATGATCCTTTCC
>CAUYON010070705.1:0-30028 GCA_963573935.1 Arctocebus calabarensis | reverse complement strand
TGCCTTTAAAATCAGTACACGGTAACCTTAAAGAAAGATGGAGACTTTACCTCTTTCATGTTTACATGGATGGAGCTGGAACATATACTTCTTAGCAAAGTATCTCAAGAATGGAAGAAAAAGTATCCAATGTACTCAGCCATACTATGAAGCTATTTTAAAGGTTTCATATGAAGGCTATAACCCAACTATAGCACAAGAATATGGGAAGGGAGGGCAGGGTGGAGGTTGGGGTGAAGGGTGGGTAATTGGTGGGGCCACACCTATGGTGCATCTTAGAAGGGTACAGGTGAAACTTACTAAATGCAGAATACAAATGTCTTCATACAATAACTAAGAAAATTCCATGAAGGCAATGTTAAACAGTTTGATGAAAACATTTCAGATTGTATATGAAACCAGCACATTGTACCCCTTGATTGCACTAATGCACGCAGCTATGATTTAATAAAAAATAAAAATAAAAATTTAGCCTCCCTAAACTCAGGGGACCACTCCTGTAATCTAATTCTCTACATACAGATTGTCAACCTTCCCCAATTTCTGCTGCCTTGTGCCCAGTGGAAACTGGGCTTTAGTTACTAACACTAGAAAATGCTAATACTCTGACTACTGCTGATGCTGTGGATAATAAAGTCCTTTGTCTCTGGTCCCAGGAGTCTCATGTGTTCAGCTGGCATCCATGAAATTGTGGTAGGCTAATTTTCTAGCTTAGTGGTAGAATAAAATGACAGTCCCTTTATAGTTACTAACACATACCTGTTATTGTTTTTGTTTTTATTGGGCTGCTGGCATACTCAGAGGCCTGATATGACTGCTGCTTTGTCAAGGGTGCACTTCCAACCGACACTTCATCTTCTTTCCTTCTACAAATTGGCATAACAAGTGGAACAGCTACCACAGACTGCTAGAAAGGGCCAAAATGAAAAACTGAATTAGTCACATTTTTAAGCACTGAAGGTTAAACACGGCTTCACTGAGGATAGTTCTTCACAAGTTGGGGTTGAGACTCTATTATTTTATATTAATCCTCCTCTTCCTTCTTCTGTCTCTCCCTCTATCTTTCCTGCTCCCTCCATCTTTCTCTTGCTCTCTAACACACACAAACACACACATGGATGCTTACCAACTTAAATTTTAAATTAAAATTGTGTGAAAACTAAGAGATCCCAGAAGTATAAGTTTTAGTAAGAAATATAAAGATAATATAGAAAGGGCATATCAAAACTAAAATTCACTTTGAAAATTATGATCCCCTCCAAAATAGAAAGTTATCCTTATAAATTTATCCACATAAAATGATATTTTTGCAAACATACTGCTATAAACTGATTATGAACATGTTAATATGGATAGTCCAATTTTTTGAAGAACGTTGAAAATCTCTGTTTTGCCAAAATGATATTCACAGCCTATGTAAAAAGTATAGAAAAATATCTACAGCTATATAAAGCTGGAAAATATTATGATGCTATATTGAATGTATAAGTGCTGAGCTGCACAATAAAGCAGCTGTTTCATCTTTACTCATTAAAATACAGTCTGATGTTACTGTTGCTGATGCTCAATACAATTTTGTCACATTTCTGGCAAAAACAAAAGTTATTTTTAAGTTCACTATAGGATCAAAGATCACTGTTGAACTGGGTAGAAAACAAACATCAAATGTTGGGTTTTAGCCACGATTTGAGAAGGAAATTGCAGCTTGGTTAACAACAGATGAGAACTGTAATACAGCCATATCAAATGGTGAATCTAGTGGGGGTTGGTCAGGCTGCAATGTAGTACAGTGGTATCCTCAACACCATAATAACTACAGTTTTGCAGCTCTAACTTTAAGCTTCACCAAACTTATATTACTTAATATTATTTACATTATGAATAAGTAATGCAATGAAAACACAGGTATATAACTATATAATAGAAACAATCAAGTTCTGAAACCCATGGAAAAACATATTATTTTATAAGTAGCTAGTCAGGCTTAATAAAAGGATAAGAAATATGAAAATAAGAAAATAAAAAGATCAAATACTTTATGAGAAATATCACAAGATAGAGTGCCTGCTTTCATACAGAGTATTTAATCAAACTGATAAAATATATACAAATTGTAATAGGAAAGACTTTTCAAGACCTATATGACAAATTCTCAGTATATTGTAAACTATGATTTATTTAAATTTCCTCTTCTATAAAATAGGGGAACAAAGATGTTTGCTGGAAAATCTTTTTTATACCCTAATATTTAGTGACTCCATAATCCCTTGAATTTCTATTTAATACCTGAAATACAATCAAGTACCTAAAAAATTACAATCAAGTTTAGGATTAAAATTAATATATAGTTGGCCCTTGAACAACACACACTTGAACTGCATGAGTCAACTTATACAACTTACACAAAGATTTTCTTTTGTCCCAAAACAGTAAGATGAATCCCTCTTCCTTTCTCTCCTTCTCAGCCTACTCCACATGAAGACAATAAGGATGAAGATCTTCATAAAGATCCATTGTCATTTAATATAATTTTGTTTCCATATAATTTTCTTCTTTTTAAATTTCACATTAATATAAGGGTACAAACAATTAGGTTATAATGTTTGCATTTGTTAGTGGGTATTTGTGCCCCTTACCCAGGAGGTATGCCATATACTCACACATTGTGCCCAATAGGTGGGAGCACACCAATATCCCTCTCTCCTCCCATTCCTCTTTCTCTCCTCCTCCCAACTTGAATTAAATTGTGTTTTTCTCTTGTGTGGGCGTGTATTAGTTCCTCTACTGGCTTCATATTAGTGTTGAATACACTTAAAACTTGCTTTTCAATTCTTGTGATACTTTACTAAGAGAATGATCTCCAACTATATCCCAGTTAATATGAAAATGTAAAGTCTCTATCTTTTCTATGGCCAAATAGTATTCCACGGTATACACATACCACAATTTATTAATTCATTCATAGGTTGCTTCTATATCTTGGCAATTGTAAATTGAGCTGCAATAAACAATCTAATACAAAGGTCCTTATGATAAAATGATTGTTTTCTTCTGGGTAGATACCTAGTAATAGGATTGAGGGATAAAATGGAAGGTCTAGTTCGAGTTCTTTGAGGTTTCTGTGTACTTCTTTCCATAGAGACTGTATTAGTTTGCAATCCAACCAACAGTGGTGTTCCCTTCTCGTCACTCCTTATGATTTTCTTAATAACATTTTCTTTCCTGTTTTAAGAACACAGTATACTATAGATATAACATGTAATATATGTGTTAATCCACTGTTCAAATTATCAGTGAGGCTTCTGGTCAACAGTCAGCTATTAGTAAGTTTGGGGAGAATTAAAAGTTATAAGTATTTTTTTTTGACTTTGTGGGAAATAGATTCCCTTAACCCCCATTGTTTAAGGGTCAACTATAAAATAAATAAAGAAAAATCTATCTCCTCCACAGTGTAAATATTAAGTCCAAGCATAATAGCTGAAACATGAGATTAATAAAAGCCATGGTACTGGCAATACTCAACAACAAATAAAATTTCTCTAAACTTAGGGTGAATTTTCAGGCAAAAACATGTCAAAATGCCAATCAAAAATACTTCTTAACACAAGTGACTCTTGTTTATCTTCTACATAGTCATATTCAAAATATCTAAATGCACAAAATGGTGCCCAACAGACACTCAGTAATATTTATTGAATGACTGCTAATATAGGTGTTGTATATCAAGCTAGCAACTGGAGAAGGAATATAGTCAGCAATTTCCTCCACTGTTCTGTAAATATAGCTTACTCAGATCAAAAATATCAAAATAAACAGTATTTATTTTAAATAACCTTCTATAGCTCTGCTTACCTTCGTTTTCCTTTTTGCCCTAGGAGATCACTCCAAATTTCAATTCCAGATCTGGGCTATTCATTTTTCTTAATCTTTATTTTAAATTTCAGAATACTATGGGGTATAAATGTTTTCATATTGCATACATCCTTGGGAAATTTCTTTTTGCATTAAATATAATTTTGATTAATCTATACTAAGATCTACTATGTAATTTTTAATAAGTGTTAATCATCTGACTACTGGATGTTTTATTCACTTTTTACAGATTGTCACTTAGATTGTTTAATTTTACAATATTTAATGAATATGCACTAACTGGCTGGTATGGGATTCCTGAGCTTATGTTAATATCACATAAGAGCATAATTAAATCAAGAAGTAGAATTTTGAGGTTATCAGGGCTGCTCATTTTCAATTTTATTAGATATTGCCAAATTTATTAATTTTCACTCATAACACTAGTAATCCATTCTCTACATTTTCACCAATACTGTATATTAGCATTTTTTTCACCAAACAGATTTTGAAAGTGAAGATGAGAAGTCATGAGTTGAATATAATTGAAATAGGGTGATGGAGACATATGGCTGAATTATATAATTAATTATATAATTAATTATATAATTAAATTATATATATATAATATATAATATATAATTCTCTCAATTTTCCATGAATAAAAACCTCTAAGACTCAAATAGGAGGTTTAAGGACATTTTAAAAAGAATATTTTTGAGTACTGCTGAACTGTGATAAAATAATGTTATAAATTGCTACTGAAAATATAAATTATATACCAATTCAGGAATCAATTTTGCAATATAAAAAAACCTAAAATATGATTCAAAAATGCCAAATATAAGCCTACAGCTAATCATTACACTTCTAAAAATATATTCTAAGTTAATAAAAATAACTGCAAGGGTTTGGCTATGAAAATATTTACTCCAACATTATTTGTAACTCTGAGTGGTGGAATTACAGATACTCACAAAATAAAGCTATTATTTTAGAACTTAGAAAAACATATTTAAGACATATGTTACACAACAATGCTTTAATCAACAATGGACCGATGGTGGGTCAATAATCAGACTATAATCTTATTTTACTATATTTTTTCTGTTTGGATGTGTTCAGATACACAAATACTAACCATTGTGTTATAACTGCCTACAGTATTCAGTTAGTGACATAGTGCAAAGGTTTATTACCTTGGGACATGTACCTTTACCATGTACCCTAAATTTGTAGTGGGATATACCAACTAGGTTTGTGTTAAGTATAT
Source organism: Arctocebus calabarensis (assembly GCA_963573935.1). NCBI lineage: Eukaryota > Metazoa > Chordata > Mammalia > Primates > Lorisidae > Arctocebus > Arctocebus calabarensis. The sequence goes on along the minus strand of CAUYON010070705.1, from coordinate 24,903 downwards.
TTGATGATGTTTGCACAAGGACCAAATCATCTGAGACATTTTTTTTTTTATTGTTGGGGATTCATTGAGGGTGCAAAGAATCAGGTTACATTGACTACATTTGTTAAGTAAAGTCCCTCTTATAATTGTGTTCTGCCCCCAAAAGGTGTATCACACACAGTGACCCCTAACCACCTCCTTCCTTCCCTCTCTCTGCTCTTCCCTTCCTCCACCCCCCTCCCTCCTTTCCTCTCTCTATTCTTCCCTTCTCCCCCATCCCTCTCTTTGCTCTTCTCTTTCTCCTTCCCTCTCTGCTCTCCCCTTCCCCCACTTTCTTCCCTCCTTCCCTCTCTGCTCTCCCCTAGCCCCACCTCCCTCCCTCCTTCCTTCTCTCTGCTATCCCCTTCCTCCATCCCCCACTATGTCCTATGTCATCAACTGTCTTCATATGAGAATTGAGTACATAGGATTCTTGCTTTTCCATTCTTGTAATGTTTTACTAAGGATAATGCATTCCACTTCCATCCAGGTTAATACAAAGGATATAAAGTCTCCATCTTTTTAATGGCTGAATAGTATTCCATAGTGTACATATACCACAGCTTGTTAATCCATTCCTGGGTTGGTAGGCATTTAGGCTGTTTCCACATTTGGGCATTTGTAAATTGAGCTGTTATAAACATTCTACTGTAAGTGCCCTTATGGTAAAAGGAGTTTCTTCCTTCTGGGTAGATGCTCAGTAATGTGATTGCAGGATCAAATGGGAGTATAGCTTGAGTTCTTTGAGGGTACTCCATATTTCTTTCCAAAAAGGTTGTATTAGTTTTCAGTCCCACCAGCAATGTAAAAGTGTTCCCTTCTCTCCATACCCACACCAGAATATTCAGTTTTGAGATTTTGTGACATGGGCCATTCTCACTGGGGTTAGATGATATCTCAGGGTGGTTTTGATTTGCATTTCTCTAATAATTAGGGAGAATGAGCATTTCTTCATGTATTTGTTAACCATCGGTCTGTCTTCTTTAGAGAAGGTTCTGTTCATCTCTCTTGCCCAGTGACATATGAGATTGTTGGTTTTTTTTTCATGTGGATTAATTTTAGTTCTCCATAGATCCCAGTTGTCAAGCTTTGGTCTGATTCAAAACACGCAAAAATTCTTCCCCATTGTGTAGGTTGTCTATTTGCTTTAGTTGTTGTCTCATTAGCAGTACAGAAGCTTTTCAGTTTAATTAAGCACATTTGTTTATTTTTGTTGTTGAGGTGATTGTCACAGAAGTCATCTTCATAAAATCTTTCCCCAGGCTAATATCTTCCCGTGATTTTCCAACACTTTGAGGATTTTTATCGTTTCTTGCCTTAAATTTATATCTTTTATCAATCTTGAATCAATTTTTGTGAATGGAGAAATGTGTGGGTCCAGTTTCAGTCGTTTACACGTGGATATCCAGTTGTCCCAGCACCATTTATTGAATAGGGAGTCTTGACGCTATAACAGCCAGTTCTTCAGGATAAAAGGGTGATAAGTAGTGTCTGCCCATTTCTGCGGTGTAAATGCTCCTCCATGACTGTGCTGTCATTGATGGTGGAGTGGAAAAGAGCTGTGCAGAATCAGATCTCCTAAAGAGCTGATATGTAATCTTGCTCGAGCTTGATACCATGACGACAAGCTAATTTTTGTCTGGAGAAGACAGACAGCGTGTTGAATGGGCCATCCCACACTAGCACAGACTGCCTGGCTTGGACAGCAAACATTCATGCTCCCAAGTTCTGGAGCCTGGGCAACCACGATCAAGGTACAGCAGGGCTGGATTCTGCTACGGGCTGTCTTCAGGGCACAGAGATAGTCACCTTCTCACTGTGTCCTCACGTGACTGCTCCAGGGTGCTAGCAGGGAGGGAGAGAGATCTCTGGGTCTCTTCTTCTAAGAACATCAGCCTCTCTATTGCTAAGGGGCTCCACTTTATGACCTCGTTTAATCTTCACGACCTCCCTAGAATTCCTATCTCCAAGACTCATCATGTTGGGGGTTAGGGCTTCAACATACAGAATTTAAGGGACACAGTTTAGTCTAAAACAGGTCTCCAAGTCTCCCTTTGGGCAGTGAGTTCATGCACCAGTCCTCTGACTCTAGAGTTTGAAGCTGCAGCTTAAGATAGGGAAGGGCTGTCCCTATAGTCGTGACAAGGGCCCCAGCCAGGCATAACTGCACACCCAGAATCTGCCCATATAAATAAACTGAAAATTCTCATTATTATGATTGACACAATGATAATTCACTAAAGATACCAATCAGTTCATTATTGCTTTTATTCATCTTTTACCAATAAGGAAATATGGCTGATCTAAATCTGGGACGTGAGGTATTGAAGCTCAGACCTGAAAATGAGTTTTCCCAGTGGTGAAGGGGAGAGGACCTTCCAGAGGAGGGTCTTGTGTACAGAAAAGACTCAGAATCACCCATGGTATGGACAAGCAGAGGAGTGTCCTCTTGGGGAAAACTTTGGGATGAGGGTAATCCACTAAGGTCAGATGTGAAGGGTTTGGTGCACGATGCTAAGTACTGTAGGCACCTCCCTGGCTATGTCAAGCATTCCCCAGAGAGCTCTGCCCTGGAATGTGATTGGAGAAGCTCTGTGTTGTAGAGAAATCTTCTGCTAGTGTGGAAGAGAGCTTTCAGAAGCCAGGATCTGGAAGCATGACGATCAGTTTCAAGGCCATTGCGACAGTTCTGCAGATCCTGAGGTCTGTGCCAGTCAGGTGCAAACAGTAGGCCAGGACAGAGATCACTGCTGCCACAGCATTCCTCTACACACCCAAGGACTCGTGGACTTTACTCATCACTCTGTTTGATGACACAAAGATGATCAATATTGAAAGGGTACACTGTATCTTCTGCCAACAAAAATCGGTTAAATAAATGAATTAATTCCTTGTGTCTGGTTTGGGGTCTCTGTTTAGCGGCACCAATTATAATTAAGATTCTATTTACAAGTTTGCCGACTAGCCTTTGAGGAATCTGTATTTTGTTTTATTTATTTATGCCAGTCAAATGCCTTTGGTTTTGAGAACAAGAGAGAAAATCCCGTATGCAAATGAAGGATTTTAAACAGATAGGTTTTGTCATGGCTTCAAGCTATGCAATGTTTTGTTCCCTCATTTCTAGAAGTTTAGAATTAGGTTTACTTAACATTTGGGATTTCAATCTGCGTGCAACAGCAAGACATAAATAGTTTGAAAAGTGAAGTAATTTCAAATCTCTGAGAGCTTCATTGACTTCTGTATTCAAATTTGCATAATGTTAACCACATTCAGAAAAATCCAGCCTTGTTGACATAGAATTCTTACAGGGACCTGACTTGTTCCCCACCAGGCATGGTGGCTCACTTCTATCCTCATGCCCTTATCACTGATGTAGACCCTGATGGAGATGGTGGCATGCTTTTCTGAGAATGACTACGCCCACAAACTGGACAAAATCTCCACCGTTTGTGTTCTGCCATATTAAAAATAGCTGTTGAGTACTTACACGCATCACTGTATAGAATTCCTATGTCAGCTCTATGAAGTAATTGTCATTATTATTCCCATTCCATAGATGCAGGATGAGAGTCAGAAGCATGAGAGTCAGAAGTAGAGCCAGGAAGGAAGCAGCCTTTCATGACCAGCTCTTGAGACTGAGCTTCACCAGGCTGCCACGTGCATTTTCTTCTCCCTCGCTCTATGCGCCCCGTCAGACCCCAGGTCCAGCTGGATGTGTCTCTGCTGGATTTGACCAAGGTTCCACCCCTCTCCCATGACTACCATCGGACTCACACTAGGACCATGGCAGCCAGCACCTGACCCACCCACACCCCGCCAAACCAAACTTTCCAAATACCAATCTGATTTGACCTTTGCCCAGACTTAAACTCTGTAACAGGTGCCACTGCTCTCATGATGAAAGCAAACACATCTGCATAAGCTTGAGAAGAACTTGGACAAGCACAGCCCTGCTTGGGGCCATCGCCCCTGCTCTTCCCGGCCAGTGCCAGACACACGACTTCCATCCATCAACTAGTGGGTATGCCACACTCTTTCTTACCCTGGCGTTTCACAAATGATGTTTTCCCACAGACCCCAGAGAACTGCAAGTCACCTTAGCTGCAGCCTAAATAACCCAACCTAACAATACATGCTAGCGATCACTTCAAGGTGCATTCACACTGTACAAAGGCAGAAACCCACTCCTTTGTAAGACAGACCAAGGAGGCCACTCCTCTGTGAGGCAGACCAGTTCCCTGCCGAAGGAACAGGCACCAAAATCTATGTCTCGTGATTTCCATGTGCTGCCCTCCCAGTTCTGCCCTCTGGAGTTTCCTAGGAGAATAGAACTCTTTCACACACAATGTTGTATCACTAAATTTCGAAATTAAGCTCGCAGATATTTTTACTTTAACTTGTGTGTGTGTGTGTGTCTGTGTTGTTTGCATAAGAAGAAAAGAGATGGCCTAAGACACCAGGGAGACAGAGGTGAGAGTAAGCAGTGAATCCTTTAACCCTTAGTCACATTTTTTCCAAAACAATAATTCTCTAATTTCTTACATTGTCACACCACCAAAAAAGTATATTTACTATTATGACCTAGTACACAACACACACACACACAGTTTCGTATCACATAATGATATGTTGGTCACTGGAGACTGTATATAGTAGCTGTGTGGCCTGGGAGCCCAAGGCTACACCAGGCAGCCTGTTACATGTGTGCATATATCTGCTACACTCACACCACATACTACAGTGTTTTTCAACCTTTTGTATCTCCCGGCACACTTCAACATCTAGTTAAACTTCCACAGCACACTTAAATTATGTTGACTAAAAAAAAAAAAGAGTAAGAGGAAGAATATACTTACTGTGCTTTGAACTTGTTTTGAAAATAATGAATGATTTTTAAAAATTTTCACAGCACACCAGAAAATCACTGACTTATTATCTGTAATGAACATTCATGTTTTCTTTTATAGTCTGTTTTTTTTGGGGGGGATTGGGGGTGCTGGTAAGCACCCATTAATTTATTTCAGAACTTGCTCATGTGTAACTACTAGGAATTTGAAGAACACTGTCCCAGATGAACTCTCTTCCAACCAAGTTCGTCTTGACACACAGACTCATGAGCTAAACCAAAGATCCCCACCCCCACTGCACGCCCAGCCAAAAATCATCTGATTCTATGTGGTCAAGTATGACACGGGGAAATTCTAAAGCACAATGAGGTTGCTCAGCCGCCATAGTTCCCAGCACAGGGGACCAGGTGTGGTCTGCAGGGGAACCAAATCGTCTGCAAGGATTTAGAAGCCACAGCAGACCGAGAAGCTAAGTCTCTAGGGATAGAGAAAAGGATGCCTTCTCGAAAATGACCTAAGACAAAGTCTCTGTGCCTTCTTTCAATGAAATGAAAAGAAACTGAAGGGGAATGCTTCACTTCCTACACCTGAATCTGGGTCCAGATCTACCAGAGACGCACTATCGCCCATTGAGTAAGTCATTTCAGCTCAACCTTAATCGCTTCATCTCAAAATGAGGAGCTTTTCCCTGAATAGATGAATCCTCCTCAGCCCCAGCTGTCACCTGGGGCACTTCTAAGGGAGGCCTCCCTCCAGAAAGCCTGGCTAAATGGTTTAGAGACCTGCCTAGTAGTGGCCTAATTCTAATGGGAGCCACAGGTAACATCTAGGATCCTGGCGGTAATTCTACAGGAGGGAAGAAACCCAGGTACGATGAGCAGAGCCCAGTTGCAGGTGACACTACGGCAGCTGTGCACGGAAGAAGCCCTGGGGTCAAGCCCGTGCCCTCCACTTTCAAGTTTCAATTTTCCCATCTGTAAGAGAGAGAGAGCAGGACATCATTGTTGGGATTAAATAAGGAAATATGAACTGTGGCCTTTGCACAGCACTCTATGTACACACGGACAGGTGCACAAAAAGATTTAATATGAGCAGCTACTCATCAATTCACTGGTTAAATAGCTGAAGTTATTTAAAAATACAGGTGCTATTAAATGTTAAGCCTTTTAAATTCTGTGAAGGCAAAAAGTGGAAACCTAATTAACACATGTATATGTAAAAATTAAAAAAATAAAAAATAAAAATAAAAATACAGGTGAAAGTGAACAATGCTTATTCTCCTACCCAAAATTGCAGATATATTTTCCTTTTGGTCCCAAATAAAGGATAACAAAATGTTCCCAGTATGTTGAAGTAAGGATGAGAATGACATGATGTCTGAATTTGCTTTAAAAATTTGTCAAAAGTAAAGTGGGCCTAGGTAAGTGAGTGCGACAAACTCTTGTCAACTGTAAAATCTGTGAGTACCTAAGGATTTATTGCGTTATTCTTTCTATCTTTTTTGTGTTTTAAATAAATGTTTTATAGTAAATGGTTTCTTAAAAAAGCAAAAACAAAAAAAAAAATAAAGTCTTGGCTGTGGCATGAGGAGATCTGTAGACAACATACCAAAAGAAAAAAAAGGAAAGGAAAGAAACATTTAATTCCGTAAGAATCCAGGAACCTTCAGAAGAGTCGGGAAAGGGATTTGTGTAGAGAGGCTGTGGCAAGTAAAGAAGATTTCCACTAAATAACATCCAGTTTTTCTGTTTTGTTTTGCTATTTAGTTGATATTTTCCCGAGAAAGAACTTAGGCTAAAGTATTCAGTTCTTAATCATATTGGATAATGTGATGTAAAAAAAAATAATGCTGCAAAAAAGACAAAATAAAATGGTGCTGCAGAATTGTGTTCCTGTGGAAATGACTTTGCCTGGAAACGTCGGAGGGGCCTGTTCACCAAGGGACTTTCAAAGCAAACTCTGCTCTTGGTCTGAACTCCTATGCCAGGTAAGTTTCTCAGAAACGTGGCCTCTTGGAACCACAGGAAAGCTTAAGACCAGTTTCAATGGTCTCTTCACAGAGCTCTTCATGGCATCTTCCAAGGAGCTGTGTTCACCCACCAGCCCAGAAGCAACCCTCACTGTGTGTCAGACGCTGCTCCGGCCCTTAGGGAAAACGACAAACTCAGTCCCCACTCTGCCCTCAGGTGGACAGTGTGGCTTGCCGCTGCTCCCGTAGTTAAATGTCTGCTCTAAGACTCATTTTATGAGTTAGTGGTCTGTTGAAATATTCATTTTAAAGAAAAGATTTTACAAAAAATGAACCAACACTGTTTGAAAATAATTGGCCTATCCTAAATCCTCACTTTCTAATTAAAGTCTCATGACCCAAAGAGAGAATCCAAGTAGCCTGAGGTTGTATGCAACTTTCTGCAGGGCCAGCAGCAGGGCACAGGGCTGCGGACAGCCCAGGGTGGCCTTCCACATGCCCTCAGGATGCTTTCCTGCTCTCCCGTTCCCCTAGTGGAAGCTCACAGATCCAGACACAGCAGTGACATGTTCCCGGACCTTGGAGGATGCGTGTGGTTTGGGAACCAGATCAGCCAAAGTATTGTGTGCACGGCTGTCAACTGTAAAACACAGATAGTGACAGCTCCAGTTCTTGTGTCTCGTCACGGGTGCTCCTCAAAGCAAACTAAGTGAAGGATGGGGCCGTGGTAGTGATGTGAAAGAAGCAAAACGTAAAAGAAGGTAAAATAATAGAAGGTCTGGGTTGGGCCAAGACCAAGGCCAAGGTCCCTGTGGGCCAAGGTTGAGGCGTGGGCACCAGCAAGCCAGGCAGACCCTGAGGCCACTTCTCTAAGTCACCAGGCCGTCAACTGCACAAAGGAGAACCACAGAGCGCGGTTCACGGGACTGCTCCTGCACATACTGCCTTCAAGCCTCGAATATGTGTAGGGCAGTGGTTCTCAACCTTCCTAACGCTGCAACCCTTTAATACAGTTCCTCATGTTGCGGTGACCCCCAACCATAAAATTACTTTCGTTACTACTTCATAACTATAGTTTTGCTACTGTTATGACTCTTAATGTAAATATCTGGTATGCAGGAGACCCTAAAAGGGTCGTGACCCTCAGGTAGAGAACCGCTGGCTCGGGCATAGTCGGTGCTTGATGACGATTGTCTATTTTTTTACTTCTAAAATATTGATAACAACTCCCACCTTGTAGGCTATTTATGAGGATTAAGTGAACAAGGTAAATTGTACATCTAATAAGTGATGTTTATAAGACATTAAAAATATGTTCTTTCCCTTTTTCATCCTTTTTCCTGATATAAGGAAAGCGAAAAAAAAATGACTATATACACTTACTGGACAATTGTGGTTTAGAGGTTGCTATAAGACCATTTCCCTAAATTAATGGCTCCAAAGTTTTAGTGCATACCAGAATCTTCTGGAGATTTTTTTTTTTTAAGGCATCAGTATCCCTGGCTTCCCCTCCTATGGAAAGGAAGCCCAGAAAGCTGGTTTTTTACAAATAATCCTAATCCAATAACATAAATGATTGGTAAGAACTTTCTGAGTGGTCTAAGTCCTTGTTGCTCAAATTGTGGTCCTTGTTCTGGAAGCAACAGATTTCCACAGGGATTTACTAGAAACACAGTAAATGATTCCACCCGACTCCTGACTCACTAAAGCAGACACAGATGGCGTTTTAGCAAGATCTCCAGGTGATCTGTGTATGTATGGTGAGTGTGGACATGTGAGTGTGCCCGTGAGGTGCATGTGTGATTGTGATCATGTGAGTGTGGACGTGTGACTGTCAATGTGTGAGTGTGCACATGTGACTATGTACCTGAGTGTGCACATGTGTGTGTGCATATGTGAGTGCAGACATGTGAGCATGCACGTGTGAGTGTGCACATGTGAGTGTACACATGAGAGTATGCACATGTTTGCGTGCACTGCAGTGGACACATTTTGCTCTAAGCTCTGTCTCTGGGGAGTTGGATGATTCATTTTCTTCTCTAAGAAAATCTCTTCCTTGCATTTCCCCATAAACAGCAGCTGCATGACAGGCTGGTAGGAAGGATCCGCATATTACGGTAGCTCAATATGCCTACCGAATGACTATCAGAGGTTTTCTCCATTATATACTTAATGTCTCTTATTTTACAAACTACCTTCCACACCTCCTCTGTGCAGCCCCACCCTGTTCCCTCCCCCTTACACTCACCTCTCAGCTGTTCCTCAGGAGTCAGAACCTGTCCGGAGCTGACCGACAGGAGGGCTTGATGGCTGGGCTCACCAGCTGCAAGGCTCCCTTGCACCCTCCAGTGTGCAGACCCACTGCAGGGAACTGGGAGTCACCCTGGGAATCCAGGCAGTGGCCCCGGGTGGTGCAGACCTCACAGGAGAGCCTGGGGACTAGGGCCTGCCATTGAGGTACAGAAGGGCAGAGCTGTGAGCTAGGAGAGCATAGGCATGTTTCAGAATACTCTCTGGATGTTTCTTACTGGTATGAAATCAGATAATAAACACAGGAGGACAGCACTAAAGCCAGCACAGGCTGAAAATCACTGCCACTGTCAAAGCTAGGTATGGCATTCAGTCACAATGCAATGGAGGGCTGCTAGTGATGAGACAGCGTGAGGGAGAGTAGCGGTGTTAAATGATTACAGGACGTCTGCCCACCTTGGGCCTGCTCAGTCCTCCACGGTAGGGCACGAGCCTGCCATCTGGGACAGTCTCTGTCTTGCACTAAATACAAGAGCGCCCAGCAGAGGAAAACCAGTGCATGGCAAGGTTGTCTGTCTTGAGCTAACAGAGGAGGTTTCAGATGAGAAACAACCAGAATAAGAACTTGGGCAACATGAAAAGTAATGTCTCGCCCCTCCCATAGGATCAAAATAGGTCTCCAGGAATGGACCCCGGCCAAAAGGAAATTGTTGAAATGTCACAGATGGAATTCAGAATATGGATGGTGTACAAGATAAATGGGATTGAAGATGAAGCTGAAAAAAACAACACAAAGAAGCCAAAAAATATTTTGGGATGGGAATGAAATAGTTGCTAAGAGATAGACCACATAAGAAAGGATATAACAGAATGTAAAGAAACAAAAGTGTCATTTAGAGAATTTCAAAATACAGCAGAAAGCTTCATGAAGAAGCTTGACCAATTGCAAGAAAGAATTTCAGAACTTGAAGACCAGACTTGTGAAATAACCAGTCGGAGAAACGGAAAGAAATATAGAGTAGAATGAACAACTGCTCAGAGATGAGTGGGGCAGGGCAAAGCAGCCAGCATGTGGACTACAGGTGTCCTGAGGGAGAAGGAAAAAAGGGAAGAGCACAGAAAGCCCATTAGAGGGACCTCGCAAGCCACGCGTTTAAGTCCTCTTAGAACAGCCAGCAGTCAAGAATTTTGTATTATGCAAAACGAAGTTTCATAAGTGCTGGAGAAATACAAGACTCTTCTAGAAAAGCAAACACTAAAGGAATTTGTCCTCTAGATCAGCCCTCTGGGCACTATCCCTGGAACGTCACGATGGATACCCAGCACTAAACATCTGAGTCTCACTATGTCCCCCTCGGTACAGTGCTGTGGCATCACAGCGCACAGCAACCTCAAACTCTTGGGCTTAAGCGATTCTCTTGCTTCAGCCTTCCAAGTAGCTGGGACTACGGGCGCCCACCACAATGCCCGGCTGTGTTTTGGTTGCAGTTGTCGTTATTGTTTAGCTGGCCTGGGCCAGGTTCAAACCCACCATCCTGGGTATATGTGGCCGGCACCCTACCCACTGAGCTACAGGCACCACCCAAAGCTCGCCACTCTTATAATAACATAAGCGGGAAAACCTCACCCCACAAGAGGAGCAAAGTCCTCCCCACACAGCAACATCGACAGTGAAGGTAAACATATTTAAGCTGAAACAGTGGCTTTCCTCTTCCTGGATGCAAGGCTGCTGGCTTTCAGACTGTATCTGACACCGTTGGCTCTCCCGGTTCTCAAGCCTAAAGACCATTACTGAAGCCCGACCACCGGCTCACCCAGGAGTCCATCTTGGGGGCTGCGGGTCTAGGAACTTCTCCATCCCCATAACCACGTGAGTCAATTCCTTATAATACATGTCTCTCTCTCTCTCTCTCTCTCTCTCTCTCTCTCTCTCTCTCTCTCCCTCTATATATATATGTAGTTCTTTTGGTTCTTTTTCTCTGGAGAACTCTGATGAATACACCCATCAAAATAAAAAAAAAATTATGCATATGCCCAAATATAACAGAAAGCCGATAAATAAATGATAAGATTGAGGGAAAACAGCAATGCATTTGGCAGATAGAAGACTAGTATCTCTAGTACAAAGTAACTATGTGTAATCAAAAATGTTAAAGACTAAGGATATAGGTAAATTACAGAAGACAAAATACAAGTGAAAGGCATACATATAAAAAGAAGTTCAAGTTCACTTCCTAACAGGGCACAAGGCATTACCTTGTATACCCATCTGCTGGCGAGAGCTAAAAGCACAGTAATGCAGATAGCTGTCGGTGATGGGAGTGTGCTCACATGCCCCACTCGGGGAGATGCTGCTTCCCATAACCATGCTGCAAAGAAAACCAGCAACATCTATCAAATTAAAACTGCACTATTGACCCAGGAATCTCTGCCAACCCAGGAATCTACTTTATATAAATAGAAAGAATAATATGCAAAAGTATTTTTTTCTTCAGCATTGTTTCATAGAGGGGGAAAAAAAACTGGAAACAAAAGACATGACCATCCCCTGAGTGAATGATCACTCATCTGAATCCTAGGGGATTGAGCACCATGAAAAATGAACTTGGGAAATAACTATGAACCTGATGGAATTGCTAGTAACTGCTGAAAGTAAGAAAAATAGGAGGTAAAGAAAAATGTCAGTAGAGGGTGTCAAAAATGCATACACATTTTAAAGTGTTCTATGCATTATTTTTCCAAGTTGAACTGAATTACCATAGTAATGTGTAGTACGATATTTGCTGAAAAGGCAGCGTTAATCAAATGAATGCCGGTGTCACCATGCAACAAGCAGGACAGTGGCAGAAAGTGACAGGAGCACGGTTGTCTTCCGAGGAGGGCAAGATCATTTTGAAGTGGTGCTTGAATTTAGAGAACACTGCAGAAGCAGAGCAGTGGAGGGGTGAAGTGTGCAGCAGCCTGATAATGGCACACGTTGGTGGTAAGTTCCAACACCTGGTCCCGTGTGTGATGTGCAGGAGGCCTCGCAGCGTCACCCAGGCAGGAATTCACTGTCATCAGAAGTGCCTGGGCACCGCTGGTAACCACTCTCACACCTCTTGTAAATGCAGTAGTCAAATGTGACTTGTATTCATCTTTTATTCTCAGTACATAATGAGTATTACATCTTCCTTTCTTAAAATGCATATTCGTTTTTTGAATATGTGATAAAATATATATGATAAAATACTGTTTTTCTAAAGGAAACAGAGGACTCCCTTCTGTATATATGATAAAATACTGTACGGCTGTTTTTCTAAAGGAAACAAAGGACTCCCAACTCCCTTGTTTTATAGATTTAGAAGTGAGTAGATATCTACAGTATATGTTTGTGAATGGTTACGGTAGTGCAGAAAAAAGTATTCATAAAAAGATGAACTTCTGGTTGTTAGAAAGGTTGAGAGGAAGGGCGCAAAGGTGGGTGAAAAAGAATAGCAGGAATTGGAAATAAAAAAATGAGAGAAAAAGGAAAAAAGATGACACAATAAAATAGCACAGAATTCCATTCATGTAAGATACTAATTTTTCTAAAAATTTGGAAAAAAATATATGAATACATACACGGGCATATCCATGTGTGTATACACTGTTAATTTATAGGAATATCCGCCTATCAACTGTGAAATATTTCTTGAGCACCTGCTAAATGCCAGGCATTTCTCTGAGGATATAGCAGTAAAGAAAAATAGAAAAAGAATGAAGATATCCACCTTCTGTGGTGGACAGACCGGAGTAATGGAAGCATTCTGTTTTACTACCTATGTATAACAATTATTTCGTATAATTATAATGACAATTATTCATATAACAAACAAGTAAGTGCTAACAATTATTGCTAACTAATATTAACAATGAGTGCTAACAATTATTAATGTAACAAATAAGTGCTAGGGAGAAGAACAGGTCTTGGAAAAGGGTTACACAGCACTGTGGTTCAGACAGTGGTGCCGTCTTAATAGGCTGGTTAGAAAGCTGTTTGCTGAGAAGATGATATTGAAGAAAAACTCTGAGGTCCAGGATGAGGTTACAACACAGTGCAGATGAGGAACTACTACGGCTTAAGTCAGAACAAGAATGACAAAGGAGGTCAGAAGGGGCTGGACTCCGCATATATTCTGGAGAAAGAACAAAAAGATTTGCTGAAGGATTCAGTGTGGCATAGCAGAGAAAGAGGATTTGCAGGTAGCTGCAAGATTTCAAGAAGCTGAGCTGAACGAATAATGGGATTTTCACAAAATACGTTGGGGCAGAACCTAGGTAGGGCCAGGTTGTGGGGAGGAGAGACGTGGAAACATTAGGAGTTTCATGTTGGCCATGCTAACTTTTAAAATCTAAGAGGCATTCAAAAAGTGACATTGATTAGGAAGTTGAATAGCCACATTTGAAACTCAGGCAGAAGTCCAGCTGGGAGGCATAAATTTGGAAGTCAGCAATGTAGAGATTTTTTAAATCTTGAATGACATCATCAAGAGAAACTTGGACTAGACAGAGAAACAATCCAAGAATGAAACTCCGGGTGACAGCCACCATTTATATTCTATACTTACGATATATGTGTGACATGCTGTCCAATGAAAAACAGCATCTTTCAAAGTAATATATATGATATGATTCTGTTAGGTTAAAAAAAAATTATTGAGGCCTTAGGTCATTTTATGTTTGCACGTGTGTTTTAAGAACAAGGGTGAAATGGAAGGGGACAGGTGTGGTTATGAGGGTTGCGAGCTCGGGGGAGCGAGGTGGAGCCCGCTACGGCGGGGGTCACTCATGATGCCCTCGTACGTCTTTGTATGTTTGCTTGTCATAGCAGGGAATTGCTGCCATTGTGAAACCCCAAATAAAGCATGAAAACTTCAGTTTGCCTCCCCTGGACATAGTCATGTCTGATTTCCTTCTAGAAGGGAGAAGTCTGACCACATACTAAGCCCCCAGTAGCAGGGCAGCGAGGCCGTTGGCTGCAGCACAGACACAGCCCATCGCCAGCAGTTCCAAGGAAGGAGGCTGGCAGGGAAAGCCCGGCTGTAGCCAGACCTCAGCTCCAGCAAGAGGCTCAGCTCACCTTCTCTGGCTGTGGTTACCTGAGCTGGAGGAAAGCAGCATCTATTCTGAGACGAAAATTGGGAAAAGCACATTTAAATGAGTAGGGAGCTTCCGATGAAAAATCCTAAGACAGGCGGCAGCAGAAGAGCCCCACAGCTGGCTCAGGGCTGGGGAGACGTCTGCACTTAACATTGGGTTCAGGGCAATCATTAGGTTGGAAACGGATGTTAATTATACAAGATCGTGGGCGTGACCACTGGCGCCAGACTCACACGGATCACGTTGCCTTCCCAGCTCTACCAATTCCTCGTGTCACCCAGGACCTGTGACCGGACCTCGTAGTATCTCAGTCTGTTCACGCGACAATGTTCTGATGCTGAGGACAACGGCAGGGCTGGTTTCATAAGGTGGTTTGATTATGGAAGGCAACACCATAAAATGCCAAACTCAATACCTGGGACACAGCAAGCATATAATAAACATTCGCCATTGTTGCATTGTTATAATTACCTTAGTAAAATTAATTTGGGTTGAATTGTGCCTGCCGAGAAGATATGTTCAATTCCTAATCCCCAGCCCCTCTGAACATGACCTTATGTGGAAATATGATCTTTTCAAATGCAACCGAGTTAAAATGAGGTCCTACTGGCTGAGGGTAAAGCCAATGACTGATATCTTTAAGAGAAGAAGGATATTTGGACTCAGATACTCAGGAAGAAGACAAAGATAGATATTGGAAAACTATGACTACAAACTGAAGAACACAGAGGGTTCCAGCCCCCCAAAGCAAGGAGAGAGCCCACAGAGACCACCCCGAGCGCCTCCGGAAAAACACGATCCCGACAGTTCTTTGATGTCAGACTTTCAGCCTTTAGAACTGTTATGAAGTAAATTCCTTTTGTTTTAAGCCATCATGTTTGTAATAATTTGCTATGACAGTCACAGAAAATTAATATACAGAGCGATTGGTGATCTTTGCTAACAGGAGCCCCAAAACCATGAAAACCAGTTTTTTCTGAAGATTAATCAGTCTCATGAATTTGGACAAGCTGATGACTGAACAAGAAGTGGACTATTTCTCCATCCTCCTATTCAGGAGAGTCCTAGATAGGTCAGTGAATTTCATAACAGGCCAAAGAAGACACAGACAGCCACAGTCCTTCCTGGGGAACAAATTCTTTGGATTTGTAAGACTTCAGGGGCACCAAATGGACTGGAATGAATGCCAGTGTAGAACAGGGTCTTTGTAGAATGACCACTGAAAAAAATTCTAGCACTTTGGGAGACTGGGGCAAGAGGACTGCTTGAGGCCAGAAGTTCTAAACCAGTCTGAGCAAGGGAGGGACCTCCATCTCCACAAGAGACATAAAAATTAGCCGGGCATGGTGGTACCTGCCTGTAGTCCTAACTGCTCAGGAGGCTGAGGCAGGAGGATCACTTGAGCCCCAGAGTTTGAGGCTGAATTGAGCTACAGTGACACCACCGTACTGTAGCTGAGGTGACAGAAGGAAGACTCTGTCTCCAAAAATAAATTACTAAATTAAAGCTAAAGGCCCATTTTCTTAGCAGAGATAACAAAAATAATAGGTATTGATTTGTATATTTACTGTGTTCATTAACTAGCCCAAACAGTTTTCATTCATTAACTTATTTAATTCACATTACATCTCTTTTCAATAAGAAGAAAGAACAGTCGATACTAGAAACTGTTTTGTTTTGTTTTTACTTGTAGTAAAACAGAATTATGTAGTGAACCTTGGAAAGTGCCCTAAACATAGCAGATTCAAACCACTAAAGATTCACGTTCCTTTACTATGATACAGAGTTATATCATAGACATATCCCTGAGAAGTAGTTAACAAGCCAGGAATCATTCCCAATCCCCTTTAGCTAATCGAGGTGGCAGAGTTACTAGTTTTTGACCATTGAAATGTATACACCCCTAATATGAGACAAATTCTTTATCGTTCAAGTGAAGGCTACAACCCATTTATTGCACAGGAAGACGGGGAAAGGGGAGAGGGAGGGAAGGGGAGAGAGAGGGTGGGGGGAGATGGGACAAAGGGTGAGATCACATGTGTGGTACATATTTGAAGGGTCAGGAGAAAACTTCTAAGTACGGATCAAAAATGTTTTCATATAGTAAACAAGAAAACATCATGAATGGTATGTCAATCAGGTTGATAAAATATCTCAGATTGCATGTGAAGCCCGCACACTGTACCCCATGATTGAACTAATGTACACAGCTATGATTCAATAAAAAAAAAAAAAAAAGAAAAAAGAAAAGATACTGCACAAGGCGTCCAGTTCCTGGCACTAACTGAGCACGGGGCAGCCTGAGGCCAGCTTCCACCACCCTGGGACTACCCCACACCTCAGGTCCTCCTAGGCCATTCTTCTCAACCCACACCTTTCTCTTCTCTGCTTTCAGCCTGCAGGGCTCGGGAAATAGCTGCTTCTCATTGTTTATAAAGCCTGGCGCACAGCGAGTGCTTTATAAGAGTTTGTTATCACTATTTCTCCAGCTATCCTTTCTTTCTTAAGCCTCACTTTCTACAGGGCTACCCCAAAGTGGTAGGATTTTATTGTCCTGGCTCAAAAAGAAAGCCATTTCTCATTATGCATGAAAACTGACTTTTACTTTCTTTTAATTAAGGCTTTTTCGTTTTTTTTTTTTTCTTCTTTCTCTCTTTTTAAATTTTTTCAATTTGCCTGAGAGCTAGATCATGTGAAGGGCACTTTTATTTTTTAAAGAGAATGAACACAGAGTAAGCGTGGCTGGGTTTCAGAGTGACATTGAGAGAGCTTTTTGCTCTTAAAGAGAGACAGACTCCGAATCTTGCCCTGGGTGGGAGGGGCTGCTGGGGGTCAGGGAGGCCATGTGGGGTAGAAGGTCCCCGAAGGTATGCAAGAGGGGCCGACCTCCAGCACCCAGCCTTCCTCTTCCCTGTGGATCCTGCTGCTGTTCTAAGCCTGGTTGGAACACAGAAAGAAGGGAGTCACACAGGGCCTATTCTCTAGGAGCTCAGTCCTGCAGGAGACACAGCCAGTGCCCTGCAGCGGACACAGCCAGCACCCTGCAGTGAAACAAGACTCACGAGGCTTATTTCCTGGACCAACTCCAGGGCCAGAGGTGCAGGAGCTGAAGTCTAGACAGTCCAAACAAAAGCATGGGCTATTGTATACATGGGGGCTGACCAGGCAGCCAACACTGGCTGGTGCCCTAGACACTGGTGAAGAGACGGGCAGGGAGGCTGCTGCCTGTTTGTATTAGACCTGGAGGAGATTGGCCAAGGAGATAGATGCCCACCATAGAGAAGTGCTTCACAGGGGGTCTGAAGTGCTTCACAGGGGACTGAAGCTTTAAAATCAGGAGGGACATGACTGATTACCTTTTTAAAAATATTACATCACTTCTAATTCTCTCCTGGCTCATTGATTACAGCCCAGCTATTCCCATGATAATGACCAGACCATAGAGGTCATGGTATTGTCCCTTTGATCTGGGACCCCCTGTGAAGCAGGGCTCCCCAGCCAGTCTGCTGGTGTTCAGTGTGTTTTGCTGATCTCAGGGTTTTTGGGTCCAGCTTCCCAAACCCCAGTGCCAGCCTGGTTAGCTCATTCTGGGGATCTGAGGTTAAGAGGGTGCAAAGAAAGACAAGGGCTCAAAATGTGGTTTCCCTTAAGCAACAGACTGGCTTTTATTTGCAGATTTCCTTTTATCTAACAGTTTAAGTGAAGGCCTGGTGCTCTGAAGCTGCCACCTAGATTGGAAAATGCACTTTGGTTGTCCCCCTTACTTCCCTGAGAGGACAAATGTACCATCCATCCAGGGGACACACACGAGCTCCCAGAGTCACTCTTGACTCCTCCCTTTCCTCAGTCTCCAGCCTTCTCATCCTGTCCCAGTCTTATAGATGAGACACCTGCTAAAAAGTGTCTAAGTCAGGGCCAGAAAGTAAGTGGCCAACTGGGGAGTCACACCTGGGTCTGCTTGGTCCCAAGGCTCGGCTTAGCACATTGTATTTTGTTACTGTTCATGCCTGCTGCTCTAGGAACCAAATGCTGGCCTGTGCACCGGTCTGAGAGCATAAGGACTTGAGTTTCTCGAAAGATGTGGTCTTTCTTTCCATATCAAATGCTCCGCTTGGCTCTGCCTCACCAAGCTTGTAAGAAGTCTTCTGATCTAGGAAGGATTTGTAGGAAATAGAAATGTCCAAGAACACAGACCAAGTGGTGACAATGAATGAAGTCCCAGCAGTCATTTATACTGGCCTTGGGGACCTCTCTCCTGGAAGGTAAGCTGGGGCTCCTGCCCCTAGGCCTGGGAAGGAGGAAGCTGGGGTGACCTGTTCCTGGTGGCTTCCTTGGTTACAGGTAGCTGAGGTGGACACAGCTTCTTAATGTCAAATTCTAGACCTAGAGAGAGCTGGCAGACCCCTACCCCTCATCTTATAGGTGGGGAAACTAGGCTGGGGGGTAGGGCAAGCAGAGAAATCTGTACTATACAAACTCCTGTTTTGTGCCAGGTAGCGCAGTAACCCCTTTTCCTTACATACTATCTCATACAAACCTTTGTTGTGGACACTGAGGCCCCCATATTCTAAATGCAGCATTTCTTCTTAACAAGACACGTGTTTCTATTATGTTTGGCTTGATTAAGAAGGGAGAGGTATTTTCTGCTCTTGTTTACCCTCTCTCTGTCTCTCTCGGCTTCCAACTGATGATTAAGATAGAAAGTTTGGGAAATACAGGAATTTGTAAAGCATAAAATGAAAATTATCTGCAAACCAATAGTGATCGAAGATAGCCATGGTTAATAATTTGGTATCATTCTTGTTCTTTTTTCTTTATTTTGGTTAAAAAAAATTCTTGTTGAAAAGAGAGTTTTAAAAGTATTATATGCTACAAGGTTCACAACTTACCTGTCCCCCATTCTCTCTCCCTTGAGGCATCCAGTCTCACAAAGGCAGTCTGCTAGTGTTTATTTTGTTTGCATAGTATCTACAGATGTCTCTGGAAGCTTCCTTAAACTTCCCTTGCCCCCACAAACATTCTTGTACCCCTGTGTGCTTCCCTCCTTCATCTTCCCAATAGAGTTCGTCATCTTTTGGAGGTAAGTCAATCCTTAGGGTTGGCCTCATTTTAACTTTATCAATATTATTTATATCTGAGCTGGGAGGTAGTATATTATGATTACTTTTCCTGTCCCACTTTCCCTGTCATAGACCTGCCCTGTTTCATCGATTATTTAGTTTTCTTGTTATTGATCACTAAGTTTTGTAATCACCCCTTAGAAGTGATGTTCTCATCATTTTATGTTCAAACTGATCAGGATATTTATTGATTTCCCATTTCTTTTCTCCCCTTGCAGTCATTTGCTTAGGCACTTCCAACTTCCCAGGTTAATATGGACTGTGTTTTCTTAGACCTTAGATGTAGTGGTTGCCCTGAGTTATTTCTGTTATCACTCTTCTTTTATCAGGTCCCATGAGTTCTTTTGTTGGTTTACTTTTTCATTGTATTAAAGCATTCTTGGAGCGCTTCCTGACAAAGGTTTCATGGACAGTAGAAAACGTTTTAAATATCTTGCTTGACAGATAATTATTTTATTTTATCTTTGCATTTGATTGATAGTTTGGCTGGGTATAGAATTCAAGCAGGCTATACTTTTTCCTCAGGATTACTATCTGTTTATTGACAGAATAAAATTCAATTTTGTCGTATAGTTACATGAGTTTAGACAAATGTATCAAATCATGTATTCATCACTTTAGTCTACATATACAAGAGATCAACCCTCCAAAAAATTTATGCCATATTGAACCTTTGTAATCATCTCCTCCCATCCCTACTCCCTACTCATAGCTACCACAAGTATGTTTTCTGCCCTGTTAGTTTTGTTTTTTGCCTTGTCCAGATGCTTTAAGAATAGAAACATATAATATGAAATCTTTTGAGTCTGATTTCTTTCACTTTGAGTAATACGCTTGAGATTCATTCATGTTGTGGTATATATCACTAGTTCATTCTGTTACTCCTGAATAAAATTCCTGTTGCATAGATTTCCCACTGTTTGTTTATATGTTCAGCACCTGAAGAACATTTGTCTTCTTTCTAGCTTTTGGTGATTATGAACTACTCTACTTACAAACATTGGCATACAGAGTTTTGTATCAATGTAAGTTTTTATTTCTTTTGGATAAATACTAGGAGGAGGATTGCTGTTCTATATAAGTATATATTTGACTTTATAAAAAACTGACAACCTCTTTTCCTAAATGGTTGTACCATTTTGCAAACTTATGAGAAAAATTTGAGGATTTTATATTATCTTTTTTTCTTTTTTTGAATTTTAGCCATGCAAATAAATGTGCAATTGTGTCTCATGATTTTGATTTGCATTTCTCTAATGAGTAATGATGTCGAAATCTTTTCATATTGTTTTCTGGATTTTTTGTGATATGTTCACATTTTTTTGCATTTTCAGAAAAGTGTGTTGTTTCTTCTTATTGAGCGAGTTTTGAGAGTTCTTGATATATTCTGAACATAAGCATTTTTTACAAATGCTTGGTATTTATACTGTTTATTTCTAATTTATGGCTTGCCTTTTCATTATCTTTTTTTTTTTTTTGGAGACAGAGTCTCACTTTGTCACCCGTGGTAGAGAGCTGTAGTGTCACAGCTCACAGCAACCTCCAGCTCTTGGGTAGGCGATTCTCTTGCCTCAACCTCCCCATACTCTCCCTTTCTTTTTCTTTTTCTGGTTTTGACAAATTCTCTTAGTTATCTTTTGGATTCTCTAGGCAAATACTCTAATTTTCTTACCCCTTTTCTTCTTTTTTCTTTCCTTCCTTTTCTTGTTCTACTTTCTGAACAATTTCTTCAGTTTTATCTTCTAAGCTTTCTAGCTGTAATTCTTATTTATGCTTTCATATTTTTAACTGAGAGTTCTCTTTTGGTTTTAGGAAATGTTCCTTTTTTATGAGATCTTATTCTCAGGTGAAACATCTTATATATTTTAAAAAATACTTAAAAAACTGTCCATTGTTTTCTCTCTGTACTTTTTGTTTTGATCCCTTCCATTCAGGTCAGAGGTTCCTGAAATGATGGTTATCACAGGCACTAACATGCTGAGGGTATGTATTTGATGGGAGGTGGCTTGTTCACTGATGGTTCTTAACCACATAGATATAAGGCACTAAACTGGCTTTTTTATTGATAACTATTCGAATGATGATACCTAAGGTCTTCTCTTCTTCATCTGATCAGTTTTCACAAAGGCAAAGCTTCTGCACTCCTGGAGATGGGGAAGTGTTATGGCTCCCAGTGTTTGCAGAGCTGAGTGGGGGATGCTCTCTCTACTCTGTGTGCCGGTGTCAGTAGTTGACCCCTGGTTTTATGTGGTGCCTCACCTACTCTAAGCAGGAAACCAAATCCTCCAAGCTAGATACCCTCTGCTTGATGTGTTGTGGTGACTACATTTTTAGTCTTGTGTTGGAATTGAGAAGGAACTGTCATGTGGCTACATGACAGATGCCAATGGGCATGTGAGGAGACTTACTATTTCTCATTTCAGAATTTCAGGGAATCCTTCATTCAGCCCTGTCTATCCCTGCCTTTAGAGAAAACTGGTGTCTCTGATTTCTGGATCTTCCCTGTGCTAGATATGTTGAATCAGCTGCATCCTGCTTCCTTATCTAATTGACAAGTTGACTTCAGTGTTCTCTGCTCTGCTTGATCCGTTACCATTTGTTCAACCATTTTTCTTGTTCCAAAATGTTGTTGCTATCTCAATTGCTGCCATTTTCCTTCCCATCCTCTTGGTATATGTGGGTTTGTTTATGTCTTTTTAATTCATACACTGTCATTTTCATGAGAGTTGGGGAGAAAAATGGAGGTTAATGCATGCACGTCTATTACGCTTAATTGAGAGTTGATCTCTTCTCAAGTCCTTTTTTGATAGATATAGACTACTACCATACCATAAAAATGTGTGTGCATGCACACACACATATATTAGCTATATATATGTATAGATATAGTTATATACATATATTACAAATAGGGAACAAGCTATAAATACTTTTAGATGACATTTTGCTCATTTAAAATTCTATCACTAACATTTTTTTAATTGAATATTCTTTAATGTTTTCATGAATTTTTGCATTAATTAAGTTATAGATGATCATGTAATTACTTATTTCATCATGTCCTTACTCTCGGGCATTGTGGTTGCTTCCAGTTTATCACCAATATAAGTAATTACTATTGTAAGATTTTTCACATAATTGTTAGGATTTCTAATTATTTCTTAGATGTCAGGATTGTCCAGTTGATAATGTGAGTTAATGTCCAGTTAATATTGTATGGGTTTCATATTGAGTAATATACAACACAATAAAGTGATATATTATGTTCAATTACCCTTCAGAAAATCTTTATGCCAACTTGTATGTAGTTCCAGCCTCAAGTGATATTCACTGAACCTTTGCTAATGTTAGAGATTATCACTGTTTTAAAATCTCTGCTAATTTGATAAGAGGAAATTACACTACATCATATTGATTTGGATTTTCTTTTTTTCTTGCATAGCCGACCACATTTTTTATATTTTGTCCTCTGTGAATTATCTGTTCATGGATATTTTTATATTATCTGTATGTGTTTATAAGATAGTTTATGGAGTAAGGCTATTTCTCTTTACCTGTTATTCATATTCAAGTGTATTTTTATCAGCTTTAATTTGCTTTCAGAATGTTTGATGTCTCTGATGAATCGTTTTAATTTTTATGCTGTTTACTTTAGAATACTTTGTATCTTCTTTTGCTTTTGGACTTCAAAGGTTATTTTCCTATCCCCAAATGGGAGTAATATTGTCCTATATTTTCCTAGATCTTTAATGATTTGATTATTTCCATTCCTCATGTTCAAATTTTTATAGTTATGAATCACTTAATTGGCCAATTAATTAATTCCAGTTCATCTTGCAGATAGGAATCTAAGCCTGTTTTCAAAATACTGTAGTTAATCAGTATTCTGGAACCACAAATTAGTAGTCTAGCCTTTCTCCACTCATTAGATGGGGACCATTATCATCAAGCACATTTTCTTATAGGCTCTATTGATGTTCTTTCTTCTTGGTGTCATTAGCCTATCTGTATTTATGTCAGTACAACACTCTTTTAATTATCCTGGCTTTACCAGGTATCTAATCCTTGGGAGGTTATCCCCTTCTCCTTACATTTTACTGACAAAGCAAAACAAGAAATGTGGCTCTTTGTGCCTCCTTTCAGATGATCTTTAGAATTACTTTGTCAAGTACCAGAAAACTCCTCTTGGGTTTTATTTGACTTGCAAATATCATACAAATTATTTTTTTGCGAGAATTTCCTTCTTGACTTTAGTGAGTCTTGATATTTAAAATCATTAAGTGTTATCCTCCCTTTTCCAGGATTCTTTTATGTCCCTTGGTAAAGTTTTATGGGGTTTCTTCATCTGGCCCTCACACATCTCTGTGTAAGCTGATACTTAGGTATTTTCTACTGTCGTGATTTAATTTATTTCCTATTAAAGTTTCCAAGTAGTTATTGGTGCTGTACATGCATAGGAAAGCTGTCATATTTTATCTATTTATTTATTTTTTTGACCACTTACTTTACTGGATTCTTTTATCAGTCCTGCACTTTTTTGAGTTGGTTTTCTGAGTATTCACTCATATCATCAGGCAAATAATGGTAATTTCATCTTTTGCAAGTTTATCCTATAAAGAAATCTTTGTCCCTCAATCCTTCCTTTTCTCCCTTCCTTTTAATTTTATGGCTTCGAACTTGCAAATCAATGTAGAATAATATTGCTATAACCTTGTTTCATTCTTGGATTTAATAGAAATGATTTCAGTGTTTGACCTTTCCATGCGGGGTTGTGTTTTGGCTTCAGATAGGCATTGCTGTTCTAAGGTAGCATTCTTCTCTGTCTATAAAACTGAATTTTTAAAAGCCAAGAATGTTGAAACAATTTTACCAAAAGCATCTTCCGCAACAATAGATTAGAGATTGTTTTTCTCACCTTCGTCCTACTGAAATGATAACATATAAATGCATTTCCCATTTTCAAGCAGCCTTTCCGTTCTTGAAATAAGTGTACTGTCTCTGAATATCCATATATTTCTTTTTCATATCATAATTAATTTAATTCAGGGAGCATTATTTTTATGGGTGTGTGTAGGTACATATTTATAGGTGAGATTGTTCTGTAGGTTTTATGTATAACTTCATTTTAAAGGATGTTTCCACAGTTTGTTAAAATAAAAAGCAGACACGGTTAAGATATCAAATAGCTCAGAAGGGCTCATGTTGAAAAGCCACCATATGCTGCTTGGTTTTTCTGCCTCCCAGATCCCACTCTCACGGGTCATCCCTTTCTATTTTTATTTCTTCTGGTGGTTGTCTCTACATGTGTAAGTGGTTTGCTTAAAGTGCTTTACTTGACTTATTAACTTAGGATGTCATCTACCGGCTTTCTATTAAAAGGAATAAGGACTTGCCCTTTAAATCACCCTCTGCCACCCATTCTATTTAGATTTTTTTTTTCTGAATATGACTTTTTATTTATTTTATTTTATTATTATTATTATTATTATTTATAATTTTATTGAATCATAATTCTGTACATTGGTGCAATCATAGGGCACGATTCATATACATTCAGAAATGTTTTGATCGTACTGTT
>CAUYON010070704.1:0-60782 GCA_963573935.1 Arctocebus calabarensis | reverse complement strand
TGCATTAACAGCAAATACAAAAAATGTTCAAATAATCCAAAAGAAAGCAGGAAAATAGAAACAAAAAAGACAGAGGAGGTATATGAAAAAAACAAAAATAAACTAGGCTTAAATCCAGCTGCATCAAAAGTTGTGTTAAATGCCATTGATATAATATTTAACTTAAAAGGCAGAGATTAACAAGATAGAAAAAATAAAACTCAATTGCATGCTGTCTACAAGAGATGTTTTTAATAAGAGCATGCAAAGAAGTTAAGAGTAAAAATACGGCAAAAGATATACAAACTACAACTGTAGCTCTAAGAATGATAGTTATATTACTACTAAATTACTTTGACTTTGATACAAAGAGTAATACTAGAATAAAGAGAAACTTATAATAACGATAAAGAGTATAATTCATGAAGAAATCTTGACACTTATAAATATGTATACCTAATGAAAGAACCCCAAATTTTAAAAAAGGACAACAGTGAAAGAATTAAAAAGAGAAATAGATAATTAAACAACCATAGCAAGAGGTTATTAATACCACTCTGTAATTAGCAGGAAAGCCAGAGAAAGCATGAGTAAAGATTAAAAGATGGAACATCAACCATCTGGACCTAACTGACATTTATTGAACACTGCATTCAGCAACTGCAAAATATGCATTCTTTTCAAGCACCTAGAGTATGTTCACCACAACAAACCAAAAAGAAAACTTTAATTCCCTACAGTTTGAGTGGCCAGTACTCTCAAACATTAAAGGAAAATGTTGACACAGACTGTTTCAGATGCATTTATAAAGGACAAAGAAACATGGCCTTAATACCAAAGTTTGTCAAAGACATTACATGAAAATAAAGGCATACAAATATGCCTGAATTATAATTTATATTATTATGTAATTAACATACATTATATATTTTGCTCACTAATAGTAAGAAAGTCAAAGTCATTTATATGTTGTTAATTAAATAAGTACTTACCTAGCTCTCTTTCATGAAAGTGAAATTCTTTTTGGCAGTTTCAGAGTTCATCTCTCCATCCCATATATTGTCTTACATAGAAACCATCACTGGACTTATTGTGGAATTATGGACTTTAATGAGCTTTTAATAAGTTTTAATTTGGGGAGACTGCATTTTCCACTCTGTACCAATATTGGTAATATTGACAGAGTTGAAAATAGTCTCACAATTATGAAAATATTTAGAAATAAGTTTAGTAAATTATTGCTACATACATCTCATGCTCTTTGGTCAGAGAGCTCAGAGTTTGTTTTATGATGTTTTTATGATAAACATATTCCATGGTCTCTAGAAACCTGTATCTTAGAACAGCTACCCACATTTAAGCTCAGAATCCAGATGCAAAAAATTCAAAGTAATTTAAAAAATTGCCAAGCTATGGAAGGAACTTCCTGATTCAATGAAAAAAATATATATATAAAGATGCTTACAAGGCAGACTATTTGGCACATAAAAAGGAGATAAACAGAATTCAAGAACAGCTAACTCCAAGTCATATAATATTTTTGGAAAAAAGCAATCATGCAAAAATGTTTCAAAAGAAAGTGTTAATGAAAATCAGGGAGTTAACAATGCTTGGAAAACCAAGAAGACTTCTCTCAGTTTGTAACATTTTTTTCAAATCATTCAGTAGCATGGTACACACAGAATTTTGGTTTGTGCATTATTGCTTTTAAAAGATAAATTTTATTTTATGAATTATTAGTAAGTGGATATTAGTCATTACATTATACCTTGTGTCATAATCAAAATATGTGTCAGTTTAAACAGTGAATGAATTCAGCACTACGGTTCTGATACTTAGTGGATGATGTGAACTTTAATTTGAAATACAAAAGTTGGCCAAAACATAATAACAACAGTGGTTTTTACTGCTATTTTATGTACTCACCATTTGAAACATCAATTAGAAATTCTGCTTTATATTAAGAAACATACAGTATTTCAAATGCTCTTGTAGTGCAAGATTTTTTTTATCTAATTTTTTCTTCACAAGTTAAGTTAGAACAATAAATATTGACCTTATTTAAAATAAGACTCTTGAGGAGGGGAAAGGCAAGGTGGCTGACTGAAGCCGGCTTTCAGCAGAGGCTCCCATCCAGAGGCAGAAATAATGTCCAAAACCAACCCAATAAAGTGGAAGATCGGGAGCTGAGCTGAGAGAGAGGATTGATAGGTTTGCATCAATCTTGCTGAGGCAAGCTGGGACCCTAAGGGTACAAAATCCATCCCAAAGAGGACAGGATTCCTTCCCCTTCCACCCTCACGAGAGAGGCTTGAGGTAAGGACCTTTCGTATCACCAAAGGGGAGAGAACCACAGAGGGCCAGGACTCCCTCCACAGAGAGATACCACTGCAAGCCAGGGAGTCTCTTACTTGGGACAAAAGTTGATCTAATATTCTCCCTACCTTCCTAAACTCCCAATCCACCCCTTACCCCTCTCCTGGTGGTCTGGAAGATTACTCCCTGAAGAATCCAGAATGTCTGGCAGATTTTTGCTAGGGGAGGGCATCTCATGGGCTGTGGGGCAGTTGCACTCAAACTATAACTTTAATAGAGGTGGAGAGTCACAAGGGGAGAGAAACTTGCCCCATGTTGGAAAGAACATAGCACGGGACCAGGATCACCAACCACCAGGGGCCTCACAGGCCCCGCTGGCACCCTGCCCACTTCTAATACACATGGGGCACCTCCCTCTAGATCCCCAACCCATAGCCAACAGTCAGTAGTTCTGTCCTCTGGCTTGCTGCCCATCTCCTGAGGCAGCCTCCAGTAGTCAGTGGCTCTGCCCTCCAGCTCCCTACCTGGCTCCTATGACCTGCACAGAAATACCACAGATCGGCAGCACCACCCCTGACAGTGGTGGCACTGGGGTCAAATTTGGGAGAGACACCTCCCCAATTTTATGGAACATGAGGGAACCTGACCAGACATGCTGGGGTTCCAGAGGTGGAGTGTGGCTAAGGCAGAGGCGTAGTCTCTGAGGGACAGAATCATACTCCTCCACACCCATGGCTGGGTATAGACACAGGTGGAACACTCCCCAGTTTTCAATGATCACCGGAGGGAAGCAGGCCTGAACTCCTCCTGCCTGTAGGTCATACAGTGAGACTGTCAATTGGGGAAGTATTATATCCCCTTTGACGTAGGTAAAAATCCCCATTGTACTTGAGTATCAGAGCTGGGTTACAGCCCTGTGGGGTAACCAGTGACTGGGAGTGACAGTGATACAAAGTGGGAAAAGAGGCACCAGCCACCTTGGAATAATTCTTTTGCTGGGTGTGACTTTCAGACACCACGGGAGCAAGTCACTGTTAAGCTGCCAGTGGACCCCTGTTGTCCACTTCCTAGAGACTTCTTGAATTCTCCCACTTGATTTGTGTTTGCCTTGACCAGGACAATTGGTTTGGAACTCTTGATTTGTGCCAATCACCCAGGGACTCTCCAAGGTTATAAACTGGTTGTGTGGTAGAGGAAGGGTCTGATTCTCCACTCCCAGTTATTGGCAGTGGGGGACAAGGTGTCTTAATTGTTTTTATTCCTCCACAACTGCCATTTCAAATCAAAGTCACTGATCTACTAGGATTGGCCAGAGTCTAGCTAAATACAAGACAGACCTACCTAGCTCCATCATACCAAGCGGGTGCCCAGGGTTTCAGGCTGTAGTACTAAATGGGATGTTGGTAAAGCCATAGGGGAAAAGTCGCAGTTACCATTCCCAGCACTCTGGTAAACGGCTGAATGATTGCATCACCAGGAGCCCTCAATTTAATTCCACCTTTCCAGCTACACTAAACACATGGTGAAAAATAACCATGAGACGGAATCAGCAGAAAAATTCAGGGAACATGAATAACAAGGGTAGATCAAGTCCCTCAAGGTACAACTAAGGGAAAGCAACAGAAGATCCCATTTATAAACAAATGGCTGATAAGTCAGAAATTGAGTTCAGAATTTGCACAGCAAATAAGATTAACAGAATTGAAGTAAAATTGGAAGTAGAAGATCAAGGAGTAATTCAAAAGATGTCTCAAGAACTTAACGAATTCAAGATAAAATCACCAATGATTTTGACAAATTAAGGCAAAATTTGCATCCCTCAAAGACCTGAGAAATACAGCAGAAGCCCTCAGTAATAGGATAGAGCAGGAAGAAGAAAGATCTTGGACATTGAAGACAAAGCTTTTGAATGCTCGCAAATGCTCAAAGATGAAAAGAAATGGAGAGCAAAGAAGGATCACTCCCTGAG
This sequence comes from Arctocebus calabarensis, assembly GCA_963573935.1. Classification (NCBI taxonomy): domain Eukaryota; kingdom Metazoa; phylum Chordata; class Mammalia; order Primates; family Lorisidae; genus Arctocebus; species Arctocebus calabarensis. The sequence continues at coordinate 56,518 of CAUYON010070704.1, read as the reverse complement.
AGAGTTGTGGGACAATTCCAAAAAAGAAAGCATTTACTTTATTGTAATTCCTGAAGGTGATGAGAATGACCTGAAAGGCACAGATGCTCTACTCTAAGAGACTTTAGAGGAAAACTTTTCAAACATGACAAGAGATACTGAAATTCAGATAGCAGACAGTTTCAGAACACCAGTACAACTCAATCGAAATAACACATCCCCTAGACACACTGTAATGAACTTCGCCAAAGTTAATATGAATGAGAAAATCCTGCAAGTAGCCAGATATAAGAAAACCATACCCTACAAGGGGAAGAATATTAAGGTCTCTCTGCTGAATGAATCTTTTCAAGCCAGAAGAGGATAGTCATCAACCTTCAATCTCATAAAACAACAACTTTCAGACCAGGTAAACTGAGTTTCATTTGTGATGGAGAAGTCAAATACTTTAAATGACAATCATGCATTCAAGAAATTTGCCCTACCTAAAGAAGCTCTTCAAGATAGTCTCAGACCCATCCTCCATAATAATCAACACAATGCTCTAACACCAAAGTAAACTAACTCACACATTTTTTATCATCATCCAACTTCCACAGTGGCAAAAGGATTAAAAATGTCCACTGGACTTTCAAAAAACACAACACCCAAAATACTACCAGTCTTATCAATACTCACAATTAACATAAATGGCTTAAACTGCTAAAGAGGCACAGGTTAGCTGACTGGATACAAACTCTCAGGCCAGATATCAGCTGCATACAAGAATCTCACCTTATCTAAAAGGATAAATGTAGACTCAGTCTGAAGGGAGGGACATCTATAATCCAGACAAACAGAAAACAGAAAAAAGCAGGGGTTGCAATTTTATTTGCAGATACATTAGCCTTTAAACCAACAAAAGTAAAGAAAGACAAGGATGATCACTTCATATTTGTTAAAGGAAAACATCAACAGGATGAGATTTTAATTATTAACATTTATGTGCCCAACCAAAACGCTTCTCAATTTATAAGTGAGACCCTAACAGTCATGAACAATTTGATATCTTCTAGCACCATAATAGACGAAGATTTTAACAACCCTTTGGCAATGTTGGACACATCCTCCAAGAAGAAACTAAGAAATGAAATTTTGGACTTAACTTCACCATACAACAAATGAATGTAATAGATATCTACAGAACATTTCATATTACAAAAACTGAATATACGTTCATCTCATCAGTCCATAGAACGTCCTCCAAAATTAATCACATATTAGGTCACAAGTCTAACCTCAGGAAATTTATAACAATAGAAATTATTCCTTTTATTTTCTTCAGATCATCACATAATAAAAGTTGAACTTACCAATAACAGGAATCTGCATACTCACACAAAGACATGAAAACTAAATAACCTTACGCTGAAAGATAGCTGGGTCAAAGATGAGATTAAGAAGGAAATTACCAAATTTTTGGAAAAGAATGATAAAGAAGACACGGATTACCAGAACCTCTACAATACTGCAAAGGCAGTCCTAAGAGGGAAATTTATAGTGCTGCAAGCCTTCCTTAAGAGAATGGAAAGAGAGGAAGTTAACAACTTAATGGGACATCTCAAGCACCTGGAAAAGGAAGAACATTCCAACTCCTACCGTAGCAAAAGTAAAGAAATTACTAAAATTAGAGCAGAATTAAATTATATTGAAAACAAAGGTTCTTTGAAAAGTTTAACAAAATTAATTGATAAACCCTTGGCTAGCCTAACCAGAAACAGAAAATTAAAATCCCTAATCTCATTAATCAGAAATGACAAAGGCAAAATAACAACAGACACCTCAGAAATTCATAAAATTCTTAAAATTATAATAAATAATTATAATAAAATAAAATTTTACTACCAAAACTCTATTCTCAGAAATACAAAAATCTGAAAGAAATTGACTAATACTTGGAAGCATGCCACCCTCCTAGACTCACCCAGAAAGAATCACAAATGTTGAATAGACCTATATCAAGTAATGAGAGAGCATCAACTTAATGGGACAATCTCTCAAAAAAAGAAGAGTCTGGGACCAGATGGCTTCACATTGTAATTCTACCAAACCTTTAAAGAGGAATTAGTACCTATATTACTTAACCTTTTCCAAAACGTTGAAAAAGATGGACTACTACCCAACACATTCTATGAAGCTAATCTCACCCCGATCCCCCAAACCAGAAAAAGATTCAACGAGAAAACAAAATTATAGACCAATATCTTTTAATGAATATAGATGAAAAATATTCAATAAGATCCTAGCAAACAGATTCCAGTATCACATCAGATTATACATCATGACCAAGTGGGGTTTTATCCCAGAGTCTCAAGGATGGTTCAATATACAAAAATCTATAAACATAATATATTACATCAACAAAATAAGAAACAAAGACAATAGGATTCTCTCAATTGATGCAGAAAAAGGTTTGGGTAATATCCAGCATCCTTTTATGATCAGAACACTTAAGAAAATAGGTAAAGAATCGACATTTCTTAAACTGATAGAGGCCATCTACTGCAAACCCACAGCCAATCTCATATTGGAGTTAAACTAAAATCATTTCCACACAGATCAAGGTTACCCATTGTCTCCACTGCTTTTTAACATTGTAATGCATGTCTTAGCCATCACAATCAGGCAAGAAAAGGTGATCAAGAATATCCATATAGGATCAGAGGAGATCAAACTCTCACTTTTTACAGATGATGTCATGTTATATATGGAAAACCATGGGTACTCAAATACAAAACTTATAGAAGTGATCAAGGAATACAGTAGCGTCTCAGGTTACAAACTCAATACTCACAAATCAGTAGTTTTTATATATACCAACAATAGTCAAGCTGAAAATATAGTCAAGGACTCTATTCCATTCACAGTAGTGCCAAAGAAGATGAAATATTTGGGAGTTTACCTAACAAAGGATGTGAAAGATCTCTATAAAGAGAACTATGAAACTCTGAGAATATAAATAGCTGAAGATGTTATTCGTCCTTCCATTTCATCAACAAATGGGAAAACATACCATGCTCATGGTTGGGAAGAGTCAGCAATGTTAAAATGTCTATACTACCCTAAGCAATATACAATTCTAATGCAATCCCTATTAAAGCACCACTGTCATACTTTAAAGACCTGGAAAAAAAATAATACTCCACTTTATATGGAATCAGAAAAAACCTTGAATAGCCAAGGGATTACTCAGAAATAAAAACAAATCAGGAGGAATCATGTTACCAGACCTCAGAGTATACTATAAAAGAATAGTGATCAAAACTGCATGGTACTGGCACAAAAGCAGAGAGGTAGATATATGCAACAGAATAGAGAACCAAGAGATGAACCCAGCTACTTACCATCATTTGATCTTTGACTAGCCAATCAAGAACATTCAGTGGGAGAAAGACCCCCTATTTAACAAATGGTGCTGGGTGAACTGGCTGGTGACCTGTAGAAGACAAACTGGACCCACACCTTTTACCATTAATAAAGATAGACTCTCACTAGATAAAAGATTTAAAGTTAAAGCATGAAACTATAAAAAATACTAGAAGAAAATGCAGGGAAAACACTTGAAGAAATCAGCCTGGGAGAGTATTTTATGAAGAGCACCCCCCAGGCAATTGAAGGAACACCAAAAATACATTGCTGGGATCTAATCAAACTGAAAAGCTTCTGCATAGCCAAGAACACAGTACATAAAGCAAGCATATAGCCTTCAGAATGGGAGAGGGTATTTGCAGGTTATATCTCCGACAAGGGTTTAATAACCAGAATCCACAGAGAATTCAAACATATTAGCAAGAAAAGAACAAGAGATCCCATCTTGGTGTGGCCAAGGGACTTGAAGAGAAACTTCTCTGAAGACGACAGGCACATAGCCTACAGACACATGAAAAACTGTTTATCATCTCTCAACATCAGAGAAATGAAAATCAAAACCACTTTGAGATATCATCTAAGTCCAGTAAGATTAGCCCACATCACAAAATCCCATGAACACAGATGTTTGCGTGGATGGGGAGAAAAAGGAACACTTCTGCCCTGTTGGTGGGAATGCAAACTAATATGTTCCTTTTGGAAAGAATTTTGGAGATCACTTAGGGATCTAAAAATAGACCTGCCATTCGATCCTGCAATTCTTCTACTAGTTATATATCCAGAAGACCAAAAATCACTTTATAACAAAGATATTTGCAGTAGAATGTTTATTGCAGCCCAATTCATAATTGCTAAGTCATGGAAGAAGCCCAAGTGCCCAACGACCCATGAATGGATCAATAAATTGTGGTATATGTACACCATGCAGTATTATGCAGCCTTAAAAAAAACTGGAGACTTGGGTGGTGCCTGTGGCTCAGCGAGTAGGACGCTGGCCCCATATACCAAAGGTGGTAAGTTCAAACCTAGCCTCATCTGAACTGCAAAACAGAAAAATAGCCCGGGCGTTGTGGTGGGTGCCTGTAGTCCCAGTTACTCAGAAGACTAAGGCAAGAGAATCACCTAAGCCCAGGAGTTGGAGGTTGCTGTGAGCTGTGTGATGCCATGGTACTCTACCAAGGGTGATAAAGTGAGACTCTGTCTCTACAAAACAAACAAACAAAAAAAACCTTGGAGACTTTACCTCTTTCACGTTTACATTGATAGAGATGGAACATATTCTTCTTAGCAAAGTATCTCAAGAATGGAAGAAAAGTATCCAATGTACTCAGCCCTACTGTGAAACCAATATGTAAGCATCCTCACCTCCATGTGAAAGCTATAACTCAATTACAGGCGAAGATGATGGTGAAAGAGGAAGGGGAGGGATGGGTGGAAGGAGGGTAAGTGGTGAGACCACACCTATGTAGCTTTTCACAAGGGTACATGTTAAAACTAGTAAGTGTAGAATATCAATGTCTTAACACAATAACTAAGCACATACAGTGCCTGCCATCGCAGGTGCGTCCTCGCTGCCTACTGATCCTTTCCCACAGGGCCTTTACTGAGTAGCCAGCAGCCACGTAAGAGGGGCTGAGTGCTGGACAGAAGTGAGTGAGAAAAGGTCTGCCCCGAAGTGCACAAAGCAGAAAGATGCAAAAGGCTGGGTCAGACCAAGCAACTGCAAGAGAGAAAACCTTGTGGGTTGTGCAGGACCTAAGCAGGGTGCTTAGAGCTAGTGCCAGCCAAAGCCAGGGGCCAGGCAGGAGAGTGGACAGAAGGTCCCCGGAGCCTTCAGTAAATGCAAAGCAGCCAACCACTGAAGTCTAGGGGCTGAGAAACAGGATGGGCAGGACTCTACCAGAAGATGGGAATCCAAAGGAAACAGTGTGCAACCTGATGGCTAGCCCGCAAAGCATCAAGCGATTTCTGGACCTGCCACTGCAAAACTTCCAAGGCACGTCCTGATCTCACTCCGTAAACATTTGAAACCAGTGGAGAACTGAGTCCTACTAAAGAGAAACAACTTTTAGGAAGACCCATCCAATTGTGTTGTGACACCCAGGACAAATGCAAATTAGACTGAGTATGTCTCCGCCTTGGTGGCATGGAAATGGAACCTCCATCAGTTATGACTGCTCTTTCACATAAAATATTTGTAGGATAATGTGACCTCAAATCAGAAGAACTAGGCCTCTGTCACCTCTGTCACTAAACCAACATGTCACCTCTGATCTCCTGACTGAAAGGCTCTTTCAATGTGCCACACTGTCTTCTATTTGCCAGCCTGTCTGAATTTAGTTATACAATAATGTATTGAGTGTTTCTTTCTATGTATGTATGATTATCATTAATCCAAAATATAAACTGGCTAGATCCAGAAGCTAAAAGGGATTTTATAGCTTTCACAGTACACTAAGAATCACACATCCCATTGAAAGCTTTCTTATGAGAGGATTTTTGGTAATCACTTGCAAATCCAATATAATTATTTCCTTACTTTACGAGTGGTTACTGCTCCATTACATTTTAAAGATGCTTACCTCTAAAGTTCAACCTTAATTAAGTAAATTCATCCTAATGATATGTAAAAATACTGGTATTTCTCATTTTAAGAGGCAGTGGAGTGTGAGAGCTGAAGAGCCCTATGAATAGCTCCTGTCTCTAGAGAAAGTCTCGTGTGTTCTGACCACGTCTGCATTTTACGATTGCTTGTGTTGCACATTAAACTTGAAATTCACGTCAATGAATCTTCTGAATGCCAGCTGCTGTCTCAGTTAAAATTTAAATAGACAAATTGCTCATATTTCATGTACAGTTATTCTTGAAGAAGCTTCATCAAAGTGGCATTATGTTCTGTTTTACAAGTATGTTAATTTCTTTTCTTACAAAAAAAAGTTTAAAAAAAATAAAAGGAAAACTTGGCACCCGTTGCTCAGAAAGCATAAATGCCAGTTTCTTGGAGCTATTCTGTTGCTTTCTTCGTAAGTACTCAAAGGTCAACAGCATATGTTTATATGGAAGTGTTTCGAATGATCCACACCAACTTGCCAATTTTTAAGACTCCTCCTTTTCTATTCTCGCCTTCTGATTTGAGCCCCCGTTAGCCCTTCTTAGCTCTGCTTTGATTATTTCAGGCTCTTATTGGTCTGTGGGTGACCAAAACCAGCCTCTCCTATTCATCCACATGGCCGGGGGCTGGGCTGATGGAGAAGTTCATCCCAGCTCCCAAGAAGATAAGAGATGCTCAAGTAACTATGAGGTACAAAAGCTACCTCCCTGCAACTGTGTGTCCCGAACTAATCCTTCCTGAACCAACTATGCCACATGATTATATACCAGAAATAACAAACACGGCAAGTGAAGGTCTGTGAGGCGCCATCCGTCATGGACTTGCGTGCTTGGTGTGCCCTGTGGAGACAATGAATTTGAAATGTTCCATCTGCAACGTACCAGAGTGCCCACTGTTCCTTATTTATACACATGTGTATATAGACACACTCACATTCTGTGTGTGTGTAGGTCACAATTTTCATCACCTAGCTGCTACTTAAAGTTATGTGGATTGTCATCTTATATAATCTCCACTATTTTTCTCAGTTTTTTTTCCTTATTCAAAGGTATCAACAGGAAAAAAAAAAGTTTCTTACTAATGAAAGTAATTACCAAAAAAAAATTAAAGGTTAAATGATTTTCACTGAAATATCTTCTGTTAAAACAGCGTGCCTCTTAAATTCTATCTAGGATAGGGTTCATGTTTCTACAAAAAAAGGATCATAAAAATTGTGCATGTAGACTTCTCTCTGTATTAAATGCCAGTTTCAACATCACGGCAGATTATAAAAGGCACAACAATACAATAGTCAGTACCGACGCTGGGCTGAGGCCGCCCTCCTGTAAATTCTTGGTCTGTCTGTAGTTAGTGGTACTGATGCTGGGCTGAGGCCACCCTCCTGTAAATTCTTGGTCTGTCTGTAGTTAGTGGTACTGATGCTGGGCTGAGGCCGCCCTCCTGTAAATTCTTGGTCTGTCTGTAGTTAGTGGTACTGACGCTGGGCTGAGGCCACCCTCCTGTAAATTCCTGCTCTGTCACTTTCTCGCTATGCAACTTCTGAGCAGTTACTTTAAAACATCATGCCTTGATTTTATCAAATATAAAATGAGAATGTTAGTATTTTATCATAGAGGATTTTCATAAGGATTAAATGAGCTGGCATTTATGAAGTGCTTAACACAGCACCTGGTACATAGCAAGGTTGTATAATTTTAGATATTAACATAGTTATTATTAATACTTTTGTCCCAACACCATTCGTGGAAACAAGGAGAGCCACATTGGTGCTTCTGCCTGTCTTGCTAAAGTAATAATGACTGGTGCTGATTATTAAAATGCTTTTTAAAGATAATTCAATCCTCAACCTGTGTACTTACTATTATATTTAGTCATTTCTGTTAGCAATGCAGAAAATCGTATTTGTCCTCTAATTTAGAATTCTGACTGATTTGACTAACTTCACATTTTAACAGGTGTTTTCTTAAAATAGGAAATATGACCTAAAAACATTAGAAATGTCTTCACGTTAACATGAGAGCATTTTTTAAAGTTATTTTTATTATCATAAAGGGATTTCCTCATGTGAATAAAAGATTTCACTTATGTTCTTTTGAAATGTATACCCTACAAAGACTGCTTGTTAACAATGTTATCTTTTTAATTAATTTCTGCATCGGGTAACATCATAGTTTGAAGGAAGACTAATTTCCTCATAAATTTACAAGTACCAAATCTCTTATTTTCAAAATACTGGAATGCCTAATTTTGCTAGATTACTGGTACTCTTCATCATTCATTAGATTTAAGAATAATTTAAGATAATCATTCTATAAACCAGAAACCATACTATCACTGAGAAGTTCAACAAAGATGAGCTTTTTTTCCTTATTTAAAGTTAATAATGAACAAAGGATACCTGCATCTCAATCTCAGCTATAGTAAACAATACACAATTCATATAAAAATGAGAATGGTTGATGTGGTTCTAGAATATGGACATTTAGCACTCCGGACTTTTGCAGATTAAAGAAGCTTAATCCTCTTAATGTAAATGGCTCTTATGTCCTCAGATTTTAGGATGGATAATAATAATAATTTCTTCATAAAAATGTATCTTCTAGCCAGTTCTCATCTTCCCTGCTGTCAGCAACTCCACTCACCGTACCTACCCTTGAGTTTTATGTTACTGTGTCAGATAAGAGAGGCCGGAATCCATTAGCACCTCATGTGGAGACGTCGTCCTTGCTTTCAAATACAAAAAAGGAATCTGGATGAGTTTAATTTTCCCACCCCAATGCTAAATCAAATGATAGGAAGTCCTGGTAAGATATAAGAGGGAATACCAAAAGAGACAGTAGAAAGAAAAATTTTATCTGACAGAATCCCCTCTATTTTGTGATTTTATAACAAAATTTTAGAGAATTTCTAATCTTGGATACATATTATCAGTAGGCATCATGTTTACCGACTAACTCCACATGTCCCCATCTTTAGGGAACAAAGACGCAGCAGTTCCAGACAGCCACTGCTCTCAGCATCTTTGTCGAAACACACTTGCTTTCAGACTTCTTACAAACTGGAACTACCAAGAAGCCGTGCTCTGTGAGGTGATCACCCAGGTAATTTTAACATATTGTTTTATATGTTGTTTATATGATTTATATGTCATGAAATATTCTAAGGCGAATGAGGTAAAAATGTGAAATAACTCACGTGATGATAAACAACGGCAAAGTAACACAAAAAGAAACCTGTGAACTTAACCATTGAAAACTGTTAAAGTTCCTCACTGATAATCTGCTACTGTACATTTGTTTTATTACCATATCATGTTAGGAAAAAAATGTCAAAGCTAATCAATTAACTTCTTCCTCCCTACAGACAGGGAAGGAAAGTCACTATCCCTGTAGGGATAGAAAACCTTGGTGAGCGTCACGGCACACGTGTGGTATGTGCGGTGTGGACACTGCCCCGCTGGCCCGGGGACGCATGACCGAGTCCAGCAGGTGTCAGGAGGCCATGTACCACTGATGTATGTTCGTATATATCAACCACTCTTCTTTATTTCCAACATCTAGCTTTTGAAGAAGAAAGTACATGTAACGAAAGAAAATATGGGTGAAATTTATAATGATCACAAACTTATTTGCAGCTTCTGAGAAACATTAAATCATAAACTAAATTTCAATAATTTCACATGAGCAGTGCTAAACTACAGTAGTCAACTCACAAAAATTCACCCACTATGGCCATGTCTTTTGCAACCATATTTATTTCTCTTTAATTGAAGACAGTGCCAGCCTTCAAATGATGGAAACTAGAATTTAACGCTGTATTATCAAATAATGGAAAAACAACAATATATTCAGAGTTTTCAGAACTAAAGTGAGGGGAAAAAAGCAAAAATCTTGTCCTCAGTGACACTTGTGTTATGAAAGAAAAAAATAAGTAAAAAGTAGTATGAGCAAGGGGGTAGACTGGACAAAGTCTTTAATAAGCATGAATCAAGTGAGGGAAACAAAAGACAGGAATGGAGAAAAGCGGAATAGCATTTAAAATGGTTAAGTTATGTTATGATGACAGAAAAATAGCCCTAGATTCACAAGTTACTAAACAATAATAGGTAAATTATATCACCAGTATCTGTGTATCACTGAAAGTCCAGCATCATTTTGTAAGAAAAGGTGGTGGTGGCTCGGTGTCTGTGGCTCGACGGGCTAAGGTGCCAGCCACGTACACCTGAGCTGGCAGGTTCTAATCCAGCCTGGGCCCACCAAATAACAATTGACGGCTGCAACCAAAAAATGGCCAGACGTTGTGGTGGGAACCTGTAGTCCCAGCTACTTGGGAGGCAAAGGCAGGAGACTCACTTGAGCCCAGGAATTAGAGGTTGCTGTGAGCTATGATGCCACGGCACTCTACCCAGGGTGACAGCTTGAGGCTCTGTCTCAAAAAAAAGAAAAGGTGGTGGCTTAAGATTTACTCTCACAGCTAAACTCCTAAGGATGGCACTATGGCTTTCCACTGGATAAGCATCCAGGTTAAGGTCATCAAGTTCCTAAGGATGGGGTCAAGAGCACTGGTCATTGCGCTGAGGGTTAAGACGAGCAGATGTGTAGCTATTCAGGCAGAGTACGCTGGGGGCTGGATCCAGTCCCAGTTCCAACTGCCAGCCTCTGCCCTCATGCGATCGTAGGCCTGGTTATGCACTGTCCCCACACGTCCGACACTCGCTGACACCTGGTGTGTCTGCAGTCCAGGACAGCAGCGTCACGTGTGTTTCTGCTGAGCGCGGAGTCTGGAAACGGCAGCCGTGGAAAGACGCTCTTCCAGCCTGCTTCTTCACCCGGGATCCTGCAGCCTCAGCTGCAATCCTCCCGTGTTCCACTCCTCTTTCCCCGTCTGTCGTGGCTTTCTCCTAGTGTCCCTAACCTCTGAATGCTGGAATGACCCAAGCTCTCCCTGCTAGTCCTCAAATTTCTTTCCCTTTCTATCCGTCACTCCCCAGGAACTTCACCTGAGCTTACGAGTAAGACACAGTCTGGATGCCGGGCCCCCTTCCGTTACTTCTGCACCGCAGACTGTCCCCTCCACTCCAGAGAGGACACTCCCCTCCTCCTGGTATGGCACTCAGATCTCTAAAGGCACGTCGACTTTGCCACGTCCCAAATGCCCGTTATCTCCTGTCCCCCACCATCAGCTTTTCTTGCAACCACACATTTCAACTCAGTACTAGTTCTTCTGTATTTCCGGTGTTATTCACACCAAAACCTTTCCTCACAGCACACATTGTATCCGCTCAGTCTTCAAAATGGATCTTGTCAACAGCCTGACCCACTACCACATCCCCCTTTAATAAATGATTGCGATACCTTCTTTATAGGTTTGCCTGGGATTTTTTTTTTCTTGAAATTTTCTACAAATCCAAGTGATCATCTTAAAATAAACTGAATTATGTCATCAGATAGACACCCCCCACCAACTGTCTTCACAGTTCATCTAAAGGACAACCACGGTCCTTTCCATGACCCAAGATACACTGTCCCTCTATCACACCTGCCTCATCGCTCACAAACCTCTCCTGTTCCCAGGACCCCAGCAATATTCCCTCCTGTCCACACCTGGAAGCAGGGAGACCCGACAGAGTCCCCCCACCCCGCCCTGTTCTCTTGGGGCTCTGCCCGAACGCGCTGCACTGCCTCACATCCACACAGCTCTGCTCCTTCGTTATTTCAGAACTTAATTCAAAAGTCACTTTCTCAGTGACATCTGTCCTGGCCAGGTTATCTTAAAGTTCAGTTCCCACTTAACATCTATTACCTCCCTTCCTGACTGCATCTTATCCACGGACCTAAATTAACAAGTTACACGTCTGTACCGATTCGTCCTTGTCAGGGGCTGACTGTGCCGTTAGAATTTTGCCTCTGTGAGGGCAGGTTATTTCTGGGAGGAGGCACTGCCCTTTACTATTGCTAGAATATGGAAGCAGGAATGCAGAGTTCTACAAACGTTTACTGAATGAACCGGAGAGAGAGCGTGAGAACTGCATTAGTCAGGACACAGGCTGCTATAACAAAAAGACAGTCAAACCTAGTGCTGTGTACACAATTATGATTCAATAAAATTATGAAGAAGAAGAAGAAGAAAACAGAATTAAATGAATTTTTAACTATGAAAGTATATTAAAAAATGAGTAGTTCCATGTACCTGGGGGCATCTCAGATTTCATAAGGAAGATCTGTCTTACCTTTTGTTCAGTTTGGGCATTAGATGTGTGGAAAGGGAAAAGGGAAAACCTTTGGGGGACAACTGGCTCATGCTCAGAAATCACGGCTCTTCTGCAGGTCACCTGGTTGAACAAAAAAATAGTGTTTTTTTTTTTTTAATAGAACATATCATAAAACATCAAAACTGGGTGGGAAGCCTGAGCATGTTTTCAGTGTTCAAAGAGAAAAGAAAAGGCAGCCCCGCCTTGTCTGAGAAATGTTTACCACCCAGGTGGTTTCACTTTTGAGGTTCTAGACAGGTGGCTGTACCTGCAGCAACAGACACAGGTCAGCCCAGCCTTTCTAGACAAGACTGACGGGTGAGTGGGACCCAGAGTCCCACTGCAGAGCGGCAATCCTTCCCCCTCCCTGTACTGTGACGAAGCTGCTCTTTGCTGGCTGTGTGCAAGGAACCTGTTTTTCTAAATTACTATGCTTATATTGGAACTCGGTCTAACAGAAGCATTAGCACATAAATTAAGATCAAAACAGACGACAGGAACACAAACAAACATGCATCCTGCTCCGAAAGGTCCTATTTCTTAGAAAGCATGCAAAAACCTCTGCACATTTTGGAAAAAAGTCTGCTTTAATTGTGAGTAGAACAAATAGCCTGTAGGAAACAGTGAATTTTTACTTATCTAGCGGGGATAAGTAAAAAGCAGAAATAAAAAAAAAAATCAAGTGCATTGGAGATGAGATCATTTGCCTGAAACCAAGTGATTCACCGTTGGAAGCGGAGCTGTGACCTGACTTGTCTGTGGGTCGCTGCGTTTGAGAATCGAGAAACCTTGTCTGGGGATGTGCCTTGCAGCAGATCCCTCCAGCCACTGTGGCAGATGCCGACTCAATTAGAGGAGAGTGGATTACGCCCAAGGAATGGATAAACCTTCTCAGTGATACTCAGACATGGATGTTATTTTCTGGTACTTTTTACAAAGGCAGATGATCCGATTTAAGGACGGAAAGTGGAGAGCAGGGGCAAGTGTAAGCTGTCGGAGTAATCTTCCTATAATCTTTTGAATGTGTTACCTTATTTTCTATAGTAGATGTAGTTTCTCAAGAGTAGTATGCATTAGATGTATTTTTTAAAAGTTTTAATATTTTTGATAAATGTATCAGTTTTAAAAAAAGGTCTTTAACAAAGACTCGTTTGAAAGGGGAACTGGAATCTTCCAACTTAATTATTTAACAATTAAAAAGTTGATCATTAGGTTTGTTAATACTTAGTGCCCTTGTACAATATAGGGTCAAAATAAAGTCTAACAGACATGGTTATATTTACCAAGTCACTATGTAATATTGTTTTATCTATATGATTATAACTTGTTAAGTAATAAAGCAGAAAATTGGCTTTTCACGGTAGCAGTTCTGGGTATGTTTTATTAAAATAAGAAAGCTTTAAAATTTCTCCTAGAGGTGTGCCCAGGAGTCTAAAGTGTTTGTTCTGCTTTTTGTCTCCTGCTTTGGAGTAGAATGCGTCCCCCTTTAAAGGGAACAAAGAAAATATAGGTTGGAATTTGGAATGGAGACAATGGCAAAAGTCTGTTTAGAATAACTTCTCATTTTAAGGAAAAGCATCAGTATCCTTCCAATAAAAACCCTGTCTTATAATATCTCTTGGTTGTGTATTTAATTGTAGGTGCTTGAAAAATGTGCCCATGATTCTTTTTTTACACGATAAGGTACTAATATTTGATGCTGTGATGAAGTGTGACACAGCGGGTGTAGGGAGAGGGGGCTGGGGCAGGACATTTCTGGCTTTTCATCGCAGAAGCGAAAGCCCAGCTGTTGATTGCCAGTTGCCACAGCCTTTTGGACAGCCTGACCTTTAACCCTGTTCAGGAATATCTCCCCCTGTCTCCCTCAGGCTCTGCTCAATCCCTTGCCCCGTCTAGACGTGTGCGCGTCCCTGGGGTGGGTGTGCTCTCTCCAGCTCTCATTGCCACCCTCACCTCCTTCCTGGAGCATCCACCGTCAGCTTACTCAGGATCAAGCCCCTAAGACTTCCGGGAGAAGCGTGAGAGCCCTCCAGCCAGAGCTCAGTCTCCCTGTGGATTTTCTCCACATTCTCCTTCATCTCCCTTCTCCAGAGAAGGTCAAGATCAGCTCTCCAAACTATGCCCTTGACCTCACCCAACCTGTTCCCTTTCAAAGTTCTCACTCACAATCAGCTTGTGCTCAGAAGACACCGCACACGCACACGCACACTCACATGTGCACGCACACGCACACGTGCACACACACAGGCTCACATGCTCTGCCTTTAGACGCTCCTCATCTAACTTCTGGAATCCGCCAAACTTGTTTGGGATGGGGAACCTGGATTGGCTCAAATGGCCATGAGACTGGCTAAAAAGCCCCCAGTCAGGGTAGAGGAGTCAGCATTGCTGGAAGCCTCGGGAGCAGCTCAGGAGAGCCAAGGCCAGAAGAGGTAGAAGCAGTGGCGAACCCAGGAGGCGCCAGACACAAAAAGTGAAGAGACCCCGGGAGCTGAACCCCAACCCAGGGAGCTGAATCTGTTGTAAACAGAGCAGTGTTTAATGAAGGTGGGAGGGTAAGCCATTTCCCAGAGGGACTGCGTAAGCACACAGGTGACTTTTCAGGTTTGTTTTATGGGCTACAGAAGTGAGGCCCTTCTATGAGTGGCCCAGTGAACACTGGTTAGTGTGCCACTTGCATTTGTCCTTTGGTCATCAGATTTCTTGAATGAAGTGCCTATGCCTTTCACCTCCTCTCTGTAAAGCCTGCTGCCCTTCACTTCCTGTGTCGGGGCAATCCTTCTAGTTGGCTGAGAGCCAGACTTGGTTGGTACTCTCTGTATTAGCCTGCTGTGGTTGCTCTCACCAAATGCCACAGAGCAGGTGACTTAAATGTCAGAAACGGATCTCTGACAGTTCTGGAGGCTGGAAGGGCAACGTGAAGGTGTTGGCAGGTGATGTGTTGAATGCCTCGCAGACCAGTCTGGCCCATGGCCTGGTTTCCTTTGACTTTCACTGTGTTTGAAAGTTAAATTAGTGGCCAGGATTGAGTATCAGATATTGATATTTTACACAAATGTCCTAGTTTCTGGGTTTTCTTCAAAAGCTGGAAGACCTGAGAACCCTGGGATCACTTGGCCGAGACGCCCCGTGGTGCGTCCTTCAGGCAGGGCAACCATGTGGCAGTTTCTCTGTCCTGCCATCCACGCATTTTCTGTAACTGACCACTTCTCCACCTGTTGGCTGAGCAATTTGGTCTTTTGACTCCTGAAATACTGACATGCTAACCACCCTCCCCCCAGAGATGCTGCCTCCTGTGATTCTCTCCCCTCCTCTCTTCCCTTTCTGTTCCTTTAGAGTTCACGTCCATCTCAACTGGGGGTGATTGTTCCCTCCCCTCCCACCCAGGACCTTTGGCAGTATGGAAAGCCATTTTGGTTGTCACGACGGAAGGGGCTGTGCTAAGGCATCTGGTGGCACAGGCTGCCGCTGCTGCCAAACATAGTATGATGCATGGCACAGTGTCCCCCAACAAGCAATGACCCGACCCCAAATGCCGAGGTTTGGAACCCTGACAGGCCCTTCCTCAGTGCTTACAGTGCACCCAGCCGGGAGGATTAACCAGCCCGAGCTTCAACCTGGATCTAATCCTGCGTGTCTGTCTGCAGCCAGATCCTATCATTTGATGCCATTCTGCTCCTTTAGGGCAGACCCAGAGTCACACATCACTGCAGGTCATTCCCCTGTCTGACGTTTCAGGGTAAAGAGATCTTCCTTGCCTCGTCACCCACCTCCCTCTCCCACGTCTCCCCCACCCAGTCTCATCCTTCTGCCAACAGTGGCCGACCTCTCTGTCACTGTGAGCAGTTCACCCCAGCCAGGCCCTCATTGCTGAGTCAGTCCTGGCTTGCTGCTCACCTCTCCTCTTCCAGATTCTCTATAATATTTTTGAGCACTTACTGAAATATTCTTTTCCATATATTACCTCCTCATTCACTCTTTTGCCTAGAAGTCTTTATATTCCCACTTGCCATTCACGTTTTCTCTTTTTCCTTTCTGGTCAGTTATTGGCACATTTTTAGGCCTTTTTATCACTCTTTATGGATGAGTGACAGGTTCATTTGGACCCCCAAATGTGTCTTGGGTCTGTCCTCCCTTGTTTTATACTCTGTCTATACCTCCCATCCCCAGCTATCCAAATTCTTCCCACAGTTCCAGACCAAGGTAAAATTATCCATGAACAAAACTCCTGACTCTAGCAAACTCTTTTCCCTCCAAGGTCCTCAAACCCTTAGCATGTGTGTTAAATGCTCATTTAGTCTTTCATAGTATTGATTTTCTTCTCATGTTACACAGCTTATGAATCCAGACTGTACTTTCTTTGAAGGGAGAAGCTCTATTTCGGACTAGTAATAAGTCATTGACTCAGAATTTGGTCTGACGTCAGTCATGTAACAGAGCCTGCTGCACAATACAGAGAGGTTGTGGGCGATGTGTATGATCTACGTGGGGTTTCTTAAAAGAATCTGAAGTGAGGTTGACAACATGGTAAAGAGAGAAGTTGTTGATCATGGAGTCAAACAAACTTGGATTTTAATCTGAGTTCTACCACTTCATACGTGATCCACAGCAAGTGACTTACAATACACTTCAGTTTCATCTGCATAAATAGAAATGAGAACGCCTCTTTACCAGGTTGTTCAAGACATGAAATGAATTTAAAAACATCTGGCAGAGTGCCTGATATGATATCTAGGATGCAACAAACGTAAGTTTTACTTTTTTCTTTTGGTAGGCCGCATGATGACCCCTCAGATGCCCGTGTCCTAATCCCTGCAAACTTTGACTATGTTCTATGGCACAGGGAAAGATAACATTTAGGTTGCTAACTGGCTGCTCTTGGGATGGAGAGATGACCCTGGGTTATCCGGGAGGGCCCTATGCCTTTAAAAAGTGGAAGAGAGAGGCAGAGGAGGAGTTGAGATCAGAGAAAGGCGTTGATAATGGAAGCATAAGTCAGAATGATTTGATTGAGAAACACTCACCCTGCCTCTGTTTTCTTCAAAGATGGAAGGGACCAGAAGATAAGAAATCTGGGCAAGAAAATTCTTTGGAATTAATCCAAGAAATGAATTCTCCCCTGGGGCCTCAGAAGGGACACGGCCCTGCCAACACCTTGGGTTTAGTCTAGTGAGTCTCCTTTTAGATGTCTGACATTCTGAGCTATGAGAAGATCAATGAGTGTTGTTTTAAGCCACCGCATTTAATTGTTTACAGCACAATAGGAAACTAATATTTTTTCCTTCTGCTCTGTAAGAGTTTGCGCTGGAACTATCTTTCTCAAGAAGTAAAGACAGTTTTACTGTTCTCAGAAGAAAGGATAGTTTTACTTTCCTCTGTCAGTCACTTAGTGGGTACTTAACAGTTGTCTGCTGAATGTGTAGGAAGCTTACTGTTTACAAGGAAGTCTGTGCTATTGTTCCCACTGATAGAAACTTCCACCTTTTACTGAATCAGAACCAGCTCGTGATTCTTGGCTGATGGACTGAAATCCTATTAAATCCTAAAAGGTCTCTACTACCATTAAAAGCTGTGTATTTATGTCACTAATATTTACTAGGATTACAAGTAAAAGGAAAGCTATAATGTATATGGAGATCTGGTCATCTCACACTAACTAAAGCAGGTTCCGAGTCAGAGAACACGAAGGCTTCTCTTAGGCACAGTAGTGATTTAAATGAAATCCACTGGTATCAGTGGACTATCAACTGTTCAAAGTCCTGGACCACACACACCAAGGAGGGTACAGATGTGTTTAAGGCATTATCCCTAATTGTATTGTTAAGGCCAAGACAATAAACTAAAATAATAGTAAAAGAGCCAGAAAGTAAATAAAAATTGCAGCATGTTTATGATGGTTAAGAAGATGATTAATTGCCCAATGACTAATAGAAAAAATGACCAAGGATTGAGAGGCCATTATAGGGGACCCCATCCTAGCTTCAAAGGATGGTTTGGCCATGGTGAATGAGATTTCTACTCTCAGAGAGTCTGAAGTCCATCCCCCCAATTCCGTGAAGACTTTAAGGACCTCCAGGCTAAACCTCAAGGCAGTAAGTAGACTTGGCCTAGTTTTGGAAGGATGAGAGTTCCATGTAAGGGAGGAAAAATGATTACCCTAGGAATCCTGGGATTTTAACTGTAAGCCCTTTACTTTTGGCAGAAGGATTCTCGTTTAAAGCAACAATACTAGATGTGAAAGCATCCAGGTCCCCAAGATGAAAGTTTCCAATCAGCAGGAAAAAAGCATTGACTTTGGTAGAACGCTCCGTCGTCCTATGAGGAGCCCTGCTTGAATCTCTCTTGCTTTCTCGGAACCATTAGCCCAGCCTGTGTGTGCCTGTGTGCCACTCACCTGCCTTTCATGCTTTTCCTAGGCTGTGATACTTGTTCTTATCAAACCCTGGAGCTTGCTGGCAACTTCCCCTGCTGCTTACTCTCCTGCTTCTTCCTCTGCCCATTCAAATTGGCCCAGAACAACTATTCCAAACTGAAGCCTGTGTATCTTTGAACAGTTCAGGCTCGAAAATTGATGCCACCAAAAATAATTCAGAAGAACATGCCAACATAGTAATGTAAAGTTCATTTTACAAAATGCAAAAGAGCTATTTTTCATAAATACTCGAAGTCTATTTTTATTAATGTACTCATTAGATATTTCCCTTTGAGAAATGGTTCAATAGAACTCTCACTGTTTCTTCCAATTAGTAATCATTAGTGTTCTGTTGCATTTTCTTGGGAAAGAATATTAAAGGACTACGACTAAGTCACCAGGGGCAGAACTTCTAAATTCGGAAACTGTGTCAAAACCAATCATTTTCGGATCAAGCATTTAGTTGGTCTCATGACTGGGTACCATGATTCTTAATTTTCAAGACAAGGGCCATTAATTTAGATGAGCTCTAAGAGAATCAGTTATTCTTTTGTTCTTTTGGTATAGAGCAATTCAGATTTCTGTGGTTTGCTAAAACAAAATAGGCATGGAAAAAGACACAATTCAACTAAAATCCCATTTGGAAGCCAGTGATAATCTATCTCCTCAAATTCAAATCCAGATGCCTTTTCTCATCTTTTATTCTCAACAATAATCTTATACATGTAACATTTTACAGTCCACAGACTCTTAAGTAAATTGTTCGCTAATCCTTAACTTCTCTATGTATTTCTGTGTAATGACACTCCTTTTCCTGTACTTAATTGTATGTTTTCTGAGTTCACTGGAGGCAAAATTTTCTCTCCTTTAGAATTTTTTCGTCTCCTTTCTCTATTTCTCTCCTTTAGAAAATATTTTCCTCCCTTGGTTTCTGCATGACACACTCAGGAGTTGTTTCGTCATTTCGTTGACCAAGCTTTCTTTGTTGTCCTCACTAACTTTCATTTCTCTCCTCT
The DNA here is from genome assembly GCA_963573935.1 of Arctocebus calabarensis. Taxonomy (NCBI): domain Eukaryota; kingdom Metazoa; phylum Chordata; class Mammalia; order Primates; family Lorisidae; genus Arctocebus; species Arctocebus calabarensis. The sequence goes on along the minus strand of CAUYON010070704.1, from coordinate 36,842 downwards.
GATTCTAAACTTCTGTGCTTATTTCTGCCATTTTGCTATGCTTTCATCTTCTTTTTTTATTATCTTTTTATTTTTTTGAGAGTGAGTCCCTTCTGTTGCCCTAGGTACAGTGTCCTGGCATCATAGCTTACAGTAGCCTCAAACTCTCGGGTTTAAGCGATTTTCTTGCTTCAGCCTCTTGAGTAGCTGGGCCTACAGGCGCCTGCCACAACACCCAGCTCTTTTTTTTAGAGGTGGAGTCTTGCTCTTGCTCAGGCCATTCTCTAACTCCCGAGCTCAAGAAGTGCATCTGTTCCCCAGAGTGCTAAAATTATATGTGTGAGCCACTGTGCCTGGCCTATACTGTCTTTGAGTGTTGCATTCACTACCAATTTTCTGTGTTTCAACTCTGTATCTATAACCCTCATTTTGTTTCCAAACTTGACTGCTCACTTGAGTTCCAGTTCAATATCTCAGTGTTGTTTCTGAGAAAATAATGTGAAGAACAATGCCCAACATTTCATTATTTAAGCCATTCCAGATTTTATCATGAAAAATATGATTTCTTTAATGCCATTGGTAGTACCAATTACCCAGATCAATCCATGAATTTATCCTTTTTTATTTTTCTTCTTCCTCACCTATCTAGTTCACTGGATACGTCCTCCCAGCACTGCCATTTCAGTGGTTTTGATGTTGGAATGAAGTGTTTTGTTCCTTCCATCTTAAATCCACTCCCCCCACCCCCAAATCTATAAAGGAACAAGAACATTGGGATTAAGAACATTACATTTGAGGGGAAGAATACGAGTAGACATTTTTGAAATAAGATTTCTGACCCTTTAAAGGATTTCATACATTTATAAATGCTGAGATATCTGAAGATTTTTTTCCCTACAGATTTCTAAAGAATTTCCTGAAAAACATACAACCTATTCATCTATTCTTACAAATCACCATGGACATTACCAGTGGAGTTTAATAGAAAATAAGATCAGCCATAGTCAAAAGTACGAGTAGGAAATGTTGATATTCTATCAAATTGGTAGAAAAAGCCAATCTTGACACAATTTTTAGATCCTTAAAAATATCACCTAGGTAAATTGAAATTGGTAGAATTTCTGTCCACAAAAGAAAACTCACCATGATGATTAATTTAATGTGGAAAACTTACTGGGCTATGAGATGCCCAGATATCTTGTTAAACACATTAAGGGTAGAAAAGACTATTCTTGAATATTTTAAAATTTGAGTATGTGCCTGTGTCTGTGAGGGTGTTTCTAGGAGAGAGTAGCATTTGTGTGGACAGAATAAGGCAGATTCATTACCCAGCCCACCAAGGGCCTGCATAGAGCGAGAAGGTGGAGGAAGGTTGAATTCTCTTCTCTCTCTCTGCCCGAGCTAAGACCTAGGTCTTCTCCTGCCTTTTAGCTGGCACTTATATCAACCATCAGCAGTCTATGGACTTCAGGCCTTTAGATTCAGCCTGGAATTTATCTCTGTGGCCTTCCTGGGTTTCCAGCTGGCACATGACAGATTGTGGGACGTTTTAGCCTCTTCATAATGACACGAGTCAATTCTTTATAAGGCGACTTGTGTGTATTATATAAATCTCCTATTGGTTCTGTTTCTCTGGAGAACCCTGACTGATAAATATATTCCCATTAACAGAAGGTAAAAGGGTCACATTTACAATTGAAAATAAAACCAAAAACTGAAACACACACACAAATTAATTGATAAATCAATTGTTGGTTTGTAATTATCTCTAGGAAAAATAATTTATCTTAATGTAATTTCAGTAAAATTAAGATAAAAATGGAAAAATTAAGAGATATATACATTCCTCCTAATGTATTAGGAATATACATTTCTCTTATACATTTATTCTGTATATAAAATTGATCATGGAATTAAGGTGGCATAAGGAGCATGCTTTGGAAAAACTCTTTCCTTTGAAAAACTTCTCATTGTTCTATAACCTATAACATACAAAATAGTTATATTCAGAATGCCTTCATGGTGCAAATGCTGACAGGGCATTACCTGCTGTGTCAAAATAGCACAGTCAAAACATTGCAATAAGATATTCCTCCATTTTCCTCTCCCCACTACACTCGAATTAAGATCTTTTATTTCCGAACTTTGGCTGTTTCCCTGCATTCGGTTTCTCAGTTCTCCACCTTCCCACGAGCTGTATTATGCTCCCATGTTCAAATCTGATTCCTGTTCCCTGTTGATGTTTGTGATGTGAGTCGTGCTTGGCCTTTCACTCATTACCTGGCACGTCACCCACTCTCAGAAAGGGTTATGTTCCTCCACATTCCCACATCCTTCCGTAGGCCCACACACTTCAGCCTGGTTTTGAAGACACTCGGTCTATTTCACTGCTCTCCAGCATCCCGGGCTTACCTCACACATACTCTCTCTCCTTTTGCATACTCTATCTTCCCCAAATATGTACTCAATACTCTTTCCCTTATCTTCCTATAATTCTGCGTTTTCTTCTGCAGTTTTCTGAATCCAGATCGCCCTCCTCCTTGTCTTCATCAATCTTAGTGTTTTTTCTGTTCTTTAGCCCTGAACTTTCGTGCCACCTCATCAGAGAAAACTTGGCTCAACTTCTCCTAAACAAATAAGAGGTGGAACCAGCCCAGCATTTTCTTTTTACTGTGGTGAGGCTTTGCACAGTTTACCTTTTCCCTCCCTACTAGAACATCTAAATTCTGTAAGGGTAGAAAAGACTATTGTGGAATATTTTTGAAATGTGAGCAGGCCTGTCGTAGTTTCTTACACATTAGGAGCTCATTGGCTATTTACTGCCCGGCTGCATGAAGATCAAAGGGGACAAGATGTTTTCATGAAGATCAACATGATAAACGATGTTGCCCTGCTGTGGATAAAACTACCTACTGAAGTCGAGTCACAGGGGTGGGAGACAGGGGAGAGTTACTGGCCACGAATTAGGCATTACTGAGATAAAAAAATCGGGTCCTGTAAATACATCTCAACTGCCCATTTTTTCTTCTTTCGTGTCTCCTTCCAAATAATCAATAACTATGCACTTGAAAACAAATAATGCATTGTTTTCTCACCTCTCTGTATGCATTTTCCTTTCTTTGGGAGGCTCATATTTACCAGATGTTTTCAGAGAAAGAATAGTGATAAGAGGAAGGTCCTTCCTAGGGAGAAAAGTTTGTCTTTGACCCTGCAATGTAATTGGTTGGCATTTGATTAAAGACAGCAGTGTTTCCAGCCACTACACAAGTGTCTAAAGTTCATCTGCTAAAAATGTTCCTGACTTTCCTATTAGTCAGATGTCTATTTTAAACCTTTAGCTTTCATGAAAATAAAGGTTCTGTGCTTGGTAGAGGACTATTGACAGCATTCACTTTCTTGTATATTTGGGCAGCTCTGTGGTTGTTTTATATTGGTCTTGGTTTTGTTCCTGCATTATAAGAGTTTCTTATCTTTTGGCTTCTCATTGATTAAGCATTTTCAAAGATCCTATTATTATTATCATATTCAAGGAGATGATAACCACCAACGGCTGCCTCTAGAGACCCCCAGCACCATTTGTTTATTCCCCATCCTCATTACTAAGAACCCTTGAAAAGGATGCACTTTCACCTCTAAGTCACAATGTGCTTTAAGTAATCCCATTATGAGCGTATAAATTGTCAGTTATTTTCCATTAATGGAGAACATAATTTTATTATCTTATCAGTTTGTTTTCTTTACTTTTTGAGATAGAGTCTCACTCTGTCTCCCTGGGGAGAATGCCATGGTATCATCATGGCTCACAACAACCTCAAACTCTTGGGCTCAAGTGATCCTTCTGTCTCAACTTCCTGAGTAGCTGAGATTTCAGGCACCCACCATGATGCCTGGCTAGTATTTTCTATTTTGGGTAGAGACTGAGTCTTTCTCTTGTCCAGGCTGATTTTGAACTTCTGAGCTCAAGCAATACACCTGTGTTGTCCTCCCTGAATGCTAGGATTGCAGGCATGAGCCACTGTGCCTGGCCTGTTATCTAACAGTTTAAATAAGAGCAGAGAGCAAGCTTATTAAGGTTTTCTCACTGGTTTGACTATTTGGTGAAATGGTTAGAATGAAGTCACTTTTATGGGCCTGAATTTGCAATGAGGGAGGGAGGGGTAACAAATAGGGGTAGGGGGTAGCAAAATAGCTTTGTTATTTGATATCTGGCTTTTAGTTAGTCAGTCCCAGCTCCTTATGAAGATTTAAACACAATTGCAGATTTTCTGACAAAGAAAGTATATTCCTAATATTGTGGGAAAAATAACCTATCAAAACTTTCTGGATTGGCACAGATTCTCAAAATTTCCTACCTACTTCTAGAAGAAGCAATTTTCTGAGTTTCAAACTCTTACAAATTTTCCTCACCTAGAGACTAAGCATACGAAGAACACAGCCATCTTCTCTTTAAGTACAAATCTTCCTGCAGATTAGGGTATAAGAGACATTTTGAATATTTTCCACCTGTTAGTTAATGCATGACTATTAATTAGGTTTGCTCCTGCAATTTTCATTTATAATAGAGCATTAAATTTAACAGATAATCAATCTCATTACTTTCACTGAGAGGTTTCTAGTAACTAGTAGCCATCAGCTTGCAAGTTATTTTTATATGAAGAATGACATTTTGGAAAGCAGAGGTACATGCACGTATCCACACATGTACACCAATACACGTCCATGTCACACACAGGTACGTGCATGCATGCACACCTACATAACACACACACTTACTACATGTCACACACAGGTACATGCACCTATACACCACACACACATACTACATGTTACACACAGGTACCTGCACACATACACACCACACACACGTACATGTCACACACATGTACATACACACCTATACACCACACACATATGTGTCATACATAGATACATGCATGCATACACATGTGCACATCACAGACATGTACATGTGATACACATGTACATACACACATACCTACACACCACACACGCATGTGCTACACACGTGTACATGCACACACATACCACATACACATACATGTTATACATGTACATGATACACATATACACATACATGCTATACACATGTACATGCACACACACCCATACCCCACACGTGTACCTGTACACCATATACATGTTACATGTTACACATGTACACACACATGCACACGTATACACATCACATACACATACATATCACATGGACTAGCACTTAAACCTGCTGGGGAATCACTGAAAAGCTTTAATGTGGCCTGATCTGCATTTTGTAAAGAGCCCTGAGGCAGTCATGAGGAGGTGAAGGGGAAGAAAGCCTAGTTAGAAAAATCTAGTTACCTGGATGCTGCTAAGATACTATGACAATAAAGGAAAGAGCAGATTCTGATTCAAGAGATATTTAAAAAACTGAATTATCTGAATTTGACAAGTGCTTCTTCACAGAAGGTAAGGGAAGGAGTCAGAGAATTGCTCTCAAGTTGGTCTTCAGAAAATGGGGAGATGTTGATTAAATTCAACCAAGACAGGAACTATAGAGGAAGACCAGTTTAAGCAAGGGTGGCTATTGTCATAAGAGTGGAAAAAAAGATGATCGGGAGTTAGATGTTTGGACCATTGATTTATTCAATGCATATGGACCATTGATTTATTCAATGCAGCAAATTTTTATTGAGTTGCTATAGGATGCCATCCTAGGCTTGGTACTGGGGATTTGGCAATGAACGAGGCAAGGGTAGTTTTTACTTTTGTGGAGCTCCCTGATGGCAGGAAAGGAAAGATGCAAACAACAAATATGGGTATGATATCTGTTATGAAGAGGGAAGTATAGCTAGATATATAGGAGCTATCTAGGGTGGAGATAGAACTTGGAAACCCCCAACACATGGGCTGGAGTTAACATTACAAAGATGAATGAGATGGTTGAGAGGGAAGATGGGGCGAAATGTACCTTCCACCGTTACATGCACTTTGAGAGAGATTTAAGGAAGGGCCAGAGAACTGGACAGAGAGACCAGGAGAGGGTGGTGCTTAGAGCCAGAGGAATTTCAGGAGAGGAATGGAGTGAGTAGGAGCGATCGTGGAAGGAGACGTAAGATACAGGTTCAGAGATGTTCTCTGGATCTTGTGATGCGGAACGCATCTGTGATGCTGCTGAGAGCTCTTCTAGTGCCTGGGGAGGGCGGGAAGCCTCCTCAGCGTGTGTCGAGGAAGAAGGAGAAGTTATGGGAGATGACAAGTGAAGATGACCTGTCCCAGATGTTTGATCCTGATGGAATGAGAGAGAGAGAAAGGCAGGGGCATGGAGGGAAATGCAGGAGCTTGAAAATGGGAGAGATTTGGACTATTAAGTGACTAAGGAAAAGAAACTAGAAGAGAAGTTCAAGATCAAGTAGAGGAGGGCTAAAGAAGGGGTTAAGGTTCTAGATGAGGGCAGGAGGGAAAAAGCTCTGTCGACAGGCCTCAAGCTTGCTTTAAACAAGTGGACCTTCAAAACTAAACGCAAAGAGGTAAGAGTACGTCTGAATGTGTGTAGGTGAGGAAGGGGAGGCCAGGAGGAATGTAGAAGAAAAGAGATAATAAAATAGACACTCAAATATCAGCAACATTTTTTCATATCGTTAAAGCTGTCAGTCTTGATTACTTTAATATTTATATCCTATAATATATTATCTCACATCTAACTTTTTAGTCTATCCAATTAAAAAGAAAGAAAAAAACAAAGCAAATATGACTCCAAAGTGAAATAAATGCCAAAAATAAAAAATTAATTTGATTTTGAAAGATCCTCCCTTGAGCTTTGTACTTAAGTAAGGGAAAGGCCTCTGAATTATATAGATCACAACAGGAACATGATTGCAGGAAATTCTGATGTCATGTCATTCTTGGAGAAAATTACAACAAACAGAAACTTTGCTGAGGAGTTCTATAAATATTTATCAGCCATAACTTTTACCCCCAGGAGGTTGAGGATCTCTGAGTTTTGGATGAGAATGTTTAACAGTCCGATTTGACCTGAATTAGCAGCAAAAAGAGGTCTTGAGATTTGAAGCTACTTAGTACAACCAAATAATAACATCTTTTGCAAAATGTTAAAGATAATAGTTGTTCCAGTGACTTATAAAACGCTCAATGTAAGTACCATAATAATTTTTAGCCTTGTGATTATATTTAGTAAATTATATTTTGCTTTCAGATCAGAAGTCAGAATGGCTATTACTAAAAAAAATAAAATAAAATAAGAGATGTGGGCAGGGCTGTGCAGAAAAGGGAGCCCTTAAACACTGTAGGTGGGAATGTAAATTAGTGTAACCCCTCTGACAAACAGCAAGTGGATTTCTGAAAGAACTAAACACAGAGCTGCCATTTAATCCAGCAGTCCCACTCCTGGGTGTCTACCCAAAAGATACCTGCAATTGTATGTTTGTTGCAGCGCTATTCACCTCCGCAGAGGTGTAGAATCAACCTAAGTATCTATCAGTGGAGGACTGGGTAAAGAAAATGTGGAATAACACACAAAGGGATACTATGTAGCCATGAAAAGAATAGAATCAGGTCTTTTGCAGCATTATGAATGGAACTGGGGTCCATTATCTTGACTGAAATAAGCCAAACACAGAAAGACACATCCTGCAAATACAATGAGCAGGAGGGGAAGCCTAGTGTGGAGTGATGGACAGTGGAGATGCAGGGGTGGGGAGAGGATAAATCACTTACTGGGTACAATGTATACTATTTGGGTGATAGAAACCCTGAAAGGCTTGAAATCACCACCACACAATCTGTGCATATAACACAATTTTACTTGTACCCCAGAAATTTGTACAATAAAAAAATCAATTGGGATATAATCCCAAAATACATGTAATATTGACTAGATCAATTTTAACGTCAGAAATGTGTTAATTTCCTCCTTACTTTTCAAATATTTGAACATTAAATTTGAATGGGTTCAAACTTACCGTGCTGTGTTCCATTTTATTCAGTTTTACCATGTGTTCTCATTAAGATATATTACGACTTTTACTTTATGAGGCTAAGAAAAATTTTTCAGGTTTAAAAGTCTAACTTAATTTTATTATGGAAGTAGATAATCTGATTCATTTTTAAATAGACATGAGACCATGGATTCAACGGATCATTGAAAAGAAATATGAAGGATGGAAGGTCAAATGGATTCCACTATCAGTTTCTTTAGGACGACCACATTTATTTGTGATTAGTTTGATCAGCTGCAAAGGGTTTCAGAATGTTTAAAGGAATATAGGCATGAACTAGATGTATCTTCTCTCTTGATAATTTTATGGAGTTTATCTGGATGAACAGAGTTGTTTCAGCGTGGAATAAAGTGGAGCGGAGAATCACTTTATATGTTATAGGCTCTTCTTTGTTGTTAGAACTACACTTGACAGGAAGGGGTATGCAGTTATCTCAGTGTGACAAGCCCTGAATATGTTCACGTAAGAGAAAAGCTTGAGCAAAAGGTTTTCCAAAATGTGAAAATAATTCAAAAACTTCAGTGACAGTACAACAAACAAGTCACAAAATGGAAAAAGAGTTTTACAACTTATCACTAACAACAGATGAATTTTATCGGACCATGCTAAAAGACTGCATTTTTCCCTTCTCTCTATGAAAAACCACACAGAACTATTTGCATATGAAGAGGCCGGGGAAGAGTAAAAATCATAGGCAAAAAGTCTTGTAAAGATATAGCAGGGGATTGATTTGAAAAATTTATTGCTGGTTTTCTAGACTTTGTGATATTTTCAGATTTTAAAACTTGGTGGTTGACTATAATTTATTTTCTCCTCATAAATAGAGATATTTACTTTTGTTTTCATAATTCTGTATTTTTTAAAAAAGATGTCACAAACTCTAGATCTACCCTGGACTAAGTTCTGTAATTTTCATTGGAAATAGGTTTTTCCGGAACATTTTCAAAAATGCTTCCATATTGTGTGTTTCCTAGATGAGCCTCATTCAGCCCTGTCTAGGGGTTCAAAGTATTTTTCCTTGCAAGTATCTTTTTATGGGTATAAAGTTTGTGTCTTTACGGTGCTTACATCTTTCTCAATAATCAATTTTTCCTTTTCTTTTTAGTCTATTAGATTTTTTTTCTTTCTTCCAACTTGTAGTTCCCATCCCACCAAAGAACAAAATTAATGTGTCTATGTTTACAGCATAATTATAAAATGATGCCTGAATAATGATCTTTACTAGTTGAATGCTATCCATAAAAGTATAAATAGCTGCTAGTATGTCACTAGAGTGTTTCCCTGTTTTATAATGTACATTTTACAATTAAGAGCCTTCCTAAAAATCAGTACACACCAAATCTGGGTGGCAGCAGAGTGTTGCGGGAGCTTCTCATTGAAGGAATACTGATTCTTGATGCACGTGTCATTACCAACAGATTTACTGCCATGCAACGATGTTAAGTTTAGAATTCCTTTATACTAGTCCGTTTATTTTTCATCAAGAATTTCGAGGTGGTTATTTTTGTATTTATTTCCTAGAGTCCAATATCTGGGGAAGTGGTTATATATTTACGTGTATCTTGATAGTATATGTTTGGTGATCACCTATGAATTGATTTTTGCAGAGTGCTTTGGGGGTTTTCCCTTTCCCATTCTCTTGTCATAGCTGCCCCAATAGACGTGAACATAGTATATAGTGTTTTAACAGGTAATTGAGGGATTCTAAGTCTGAGAAGATGTCAGGCAATTTGGTCTTCTGTACACATAAACATTTTGTTTTAAGTGAACTCCGTGGCCGGTATGAGCTCTATGTTAATCTCGTGTTGTGAGTTGTGGATGGGAGAGGGACAACTGTGTGTTCCAGAGCTGTCGTGTGTAGTGACTCGTGGATGTTGTGTTCAGTGGCTCTCACCAGGTGAGAGCTGCAGGTGAACCGACACGTCCAGGACACGTCCAGGCTACTGTCTACACCTGCACTCCCAGCCAGCTTGCTTACAGCTTGGCGTTGATGGTCAAGGCTGAGGAGATAGCCAGAGACAGTCGAAAAAAAAATCCTCACCCGTGACAGTCTCACTTGTGATCTATTTATTTGGGCCTGGAAAATGGCAAATGCTCAGCATCCCCCCCAGAAATGAAAAGCAGCACGTTGTTGCAGACATCAATTAGTGGGAAGAGGAAGAATTGCTAGTTTGGGAAGCAGTTTGCCATTCTGAAAATCGAGCTTGGTAAACAGGGTCACATAAAAATATGTCTGGGGAACACTGCATCTGTGTCACGCCTTGGCATGTTTGGAAATATTTCTGTTTCTGTGAAATCGTACATGGTGCTCATTTTACTATACTTACCTCTGTGTATCCTGCATGACAATTGCCCAAGAGTTAAAAGTGTCTGTGTGAGTAAAGCAAAAGTTCCATATATTCAAGTCAAATAAAGCATATTTATTTTGAGTCATATATATCATGTATGGCAGTAATGGATTCCCCCTAGACACAGTGTATATTTTCCCCTGGTTTTGGTGTTCTTTAATCTTAACTCAGCAGCATAGTACAGGATTTATTTTCCCCACTAGAATCTACTGCAAGTTAGAACCACCTTGTTTTTCTGAATTCCACTTACAGCAGTACTTTGTCTTGGGAAACGGAGCTGGAATTGAAGTGTGGTTATAAAAAACAAACAAAAAAATAGCACATCTTGATGAACTATAGCACTTGGCGAAAGTGGTTTCCACCGAGGGAAGACACAAATCAAGAGGGGAATGTGATCCCTCATACCTAATTGAGAAGAGATTTCTCAGTGCGCTCTGGGAATCCCTGACTCCCGTAGATGAAAACAGCAGCTCTTTTGGTGCCACGAGGCAGGGAAGTCTGCGCTAACACCAGTGGTTACGGAAGGCAGTGGGGCTCACGAACAACTTAGGAAGTGGTTTGTTTTGTATTGCCTTTGAAACCCTTGTAAAAAACAATACACAGTGCAGTGTTCTGCATTGCTAACACTGCCTCATCCTGGAGAGGTACTTTGGGGACGTGTGTAGAGACTGGTGCTATTGGCGGAATAAACCGACAGTGCCCCTGTAAGTCAAACTTTGATTTTCATTCTTCCAGTTGCTTTTATTTTTTTAATTTTAGGGTAAATTAGATGCCATTTTGAAAGCTTACATTTTAATGAGTGTTTATTTATTTCTTGAAATTTGTTCTTGGAATCTCTGAAAGTTTTTGAAAGTATTTTTCTGTCTTCAAACAGATTATGCAGTATTTCGTATGGAGTCCCTAGCCTTATAAATAGTATTCCCCCAAAACCCATGAGGTTGAATTTTATCTAATTTAGTGGAAACTCCTGACTAGCTATCATAGATGCCTTATCCATAACAATACATATGTTGAGTTTATTGTTAATACACTTGTTTAGTGAATATGCTCATAGAAAAACACTAATTAGGCTGGGATGTTGTTTGTTATTTTGAGTGATGGTCTGTAGTTTAGTCATAAGTAGAACTCTCAACTTGCTTGTGTGTCTATGGGTTTACCTTACCACATTTGGGGAATAGAGGAAGGAAAAAGTGTCTTCATAATGAAACAAAAAACAAGAATAACTTCAACAGACAAGATTTCTTACTGGATTTACTTTCTAAGAAAAAGAAATTATAGTTTGGGGGCCCAATTTAAATTTCTATCCCATTTTCCCCCTAAGGACTAAGGGATTTATTTTGGTTATGTATGCTTAAGTAGTTTTGAAGCTATAAAGATGAATGATGCAAGTAGAAAAATATCATCTTTTTTAAGAACGAAATTTGGATATCAAAATACACATGAATTACAGGCAGACTTTGCTTAACTTAGCATTACTTGAGACAACTTAATACTGTATAATTACTATATGCATTATGGATTACTTGAGATAACTTAATATTGTAGAATGGATTACTTGAGATAGCTTGATACTGTATAATTACTATATGTGCATTATATGAATACAGAAGTCCATTTATATGTGTGTTATTTCCATTACAAGGTTTCATTTGTTCCATTAGCAATATGACTGTGGACTACAATACATTTCTCTAGGGTAAGGTGAAGTCTACATATCTTGAACATGTGAATAACCATTAAATAAAGCCATTTTGGCAGCAAGTTCTAGAAGGATGTTAACCACCTCTTCACATGTGGCTTCAAGCTCTCCCACCACCACAGTGGAAAAGAAAAAGAAATGAAGAAGTCAAGAAGAAAGGTGAAAAAGGAGAAGTGGTGTTCTCTCCTTGTCTCCTCCTCCTTACATTTTGTACTGAGCCCTCCTCACGTTTGGTACTGAGCCCTGCTCACCTTTGGTACTGAGCCCTCCTCACATTTGGTACTGAGCCCTGCTCACCTTTGGTACTGAGCCCTCCTCACATTTGGTACTGAGCCCTCCTCATATTTGATTCTGAGCCCTCCTCACAATTGGTACTGAACCCTCCTGACATTTGGTTCTGAGCCCTCCTCACAATTGGTACTGAACCCTCCTTACGTTTCATTCTGAGCCCTCTTCACATTTGGTACTGAGCCCTCTACAAATGGCCCTTCTTTAGTCCTTATGTTTTAATGAATTTTGTCTCCAGAACTACATTGTCATTTCTAGTGGAAAATGAAAACACAATTTATAACTATCTATAATGGAATCCAGTATGACTATTCACCAAAAAAAGCCAAGAACCCAGGGTTAGGGTAGGATAGACTATGCTTCCAAAATGGATAAAATTGATATTCAGTTATGTTGCCACATCTCACCTAATTTCAAATGTCAATCACAATTAGAGCTGAAATTAAGTATAAATAAATGGTTGGCTACCTATAGGGCTATTTGAAGTCTACTGATTTGTAGTAATCCTTTGTTACTTCCTCTCATTTCCTATGATGCACACTATTATATCCACTGAAGAACAGAATTATTTGAGCACTCATTGATTTTATCTGAATAATTCATCCTAAGGGCATTGTATTATGAAGAGGACCTTATTATGATATAATATACTCTCACATAAGATATGATCTTATGGCAGAGATAAAACAGAAGCACTATGTTTAGGCTCCCACCAAAGTCATGATTGCTTCTTTTTAACCCATGTAATGAAATGATATTTGAGTGCTCAAAATGATTGTCTTAAACAAGGGTATTGCCTTGTTCTTGCCCACTGACAAGTAGGGAATAAAACAGAGCTGAGGCAGGTGTGGAGCAAGGTTGGCAACGGTGGCTGTGACAGCAGATATGGTCAATTCCTTGAGGCAATCCCTGTAGTCAACTAAATCTACGGGATCAACTGCCTCATTGATGGCTACTGGTGTCTGTCTGATCAGTAGGGGACCTCTATAATTTAGACAGATAGGGAGGCACCATGTTCTGTTTTGTCGCAAATTCTGTATTTGTCTACTTAGCAACTTAGTATTTGTCAATTTATCACAGGGTCAACCAAATTAACTCTGTTATTATCTTTCCTTATTCTTGATACTTTGGCATTTGTGCCACTGCCAGTTGGTGAGACACTGCCCCTCCTAGGACCAGCCAATTTTGGAGATAGCAAAGGGCTCACCTGAGAGCCTGTCTTCCAGATGTAAATCAACTAATTCAGAGCCCACTCCCCCCAAACATCTTTATCAAACTCTCACACATTAGGCCAATGTTACCCTGTTCAAAATCAACCCAGGGTCAGGACCCAGACAACTAGGAAGAGCCTCTATGTGCTTAAGCCTGCCAGAATTATTCAATTACTAGCAATTCTAAACTGTCTTGTCATTCCTTTGGAATCTTCCCACTCCCAAAGCTCTGGCCAAGGCTTTCTCTTTGCTCCTTGTGTTTCCTGGTCAACACTGCTGTCTCCCTGCCTGGTGTGCCAGGCCCTTCCTCCTGGGAAATGTAACTAATGATTCCTCTTTCAATGGCATTAGCTTCTCCATGTTGCCAGTAACCCCCATGAATTACAATCCGGTGGATACATTTCAAGACACACAGCCTTATTTATGTAGCAAATAGGCAGGGCATAAGAGTATGTCTATTAGACTCTATTTTCTCCTGGGCTGGGCATTCCTAAAGCTCTCTCTCTTGGCTCAACACTGAATGGACCAAGGTTATATGTGAGAGTCATCACCATGTGAACTTAGGGCTGTCTATAACAGTCAGAGACAAATAAATGACTAAGTAATGTAAGTGTTCAACAATACTCTTTGTTCAGTCAATATGGACAAGGAAACAAAATTTATATTAGGAGATCTTTGTAAAGAATGCTCTACTCTTTTACATAGAAGACTGAAGCTGGACCTACACCTCTCACTTGACACAAATTGACTTTCACTGGAAAAAAGATTTAAATTTAAGATGCAAAACAATAAAAATTCTAGAAGAGAGTGTGAGAAAAACACTTGACAAAAATTATGAGGAAGGACCCCTTGGCAATTGTAGCAACCTCAAGAGTAAATAAATGAGACATGATCAAGCTAAAAAGCTTCTGCACAGTTAAGGGTAGAACAGCTAAAACAAACACACGGCTTTCAGAATGGGAGAAGATATTTGCATGCTATGAATCTGACAGAGTTGATAACTAGAATCTATAGAGAACTCAAGTTAATCAACAAGAAAAGAGTAAACAATCCCATTTATAATTGGGCAAGAGACATGAACAAAACCTTTTCTGAAGAAGACAGACAAATGGCCAACAAACACATGAAAAGAACATTTTTCTTAGTAAAGTATCACAAGAATGGAAAAGCAAATATCCAAATACTCAATACTAATGTGAAACCAATAGATAAATAATTGCATGCTCACAAGAGAGAAAAATGCAATTGAATTCAAATGGGGGCGGGCGTGGGGGAGAAAGGGGTGGAGGGAGGGAGGGAGGGAGGAGAGTGGTGAGCTCTACCCTGAAGGGCACAATGCAACAGTGCGTGGCACACCTCCTGGGTGAAAGGCTCAATCACAACTTAAACTTCGCCTAACAAACACAAACAATGTAACCTAATCATCTGTACCCTCAAATTAATCTGAAATAAAAAAAAAGTTTTAGTCCTTTTCAAAGTCCAAGTCTTCTGTTCATCAGCTAGACTGTTAGTCTCAATTCCGTGACTCAAGCTATAAACATGTACTCACTAAGCTAAGTGCTAGGAGGCACACGATGAAGGCAAGGCATTATTACTATTATTTTTTTAATGAAAGGCCGTCTGTCTAACTAGTGGTGACACCAATTTGTGTTAGTCTAGGTCTCCTAGAAGTAGAAGCCTAGATGGGAAGAGATGTACGAGAAATTTACTATGACTCTCTTGAATTTTTGCACAATTTGTGAGCAGAACTGCCTTTGCTCCAGGCTGTCTGCCCACACAGACTTGTGTGAAAAGATTTGGGAAACAGAGATTGTATCTTTATCCAGAGAACAGGACAGGTATGTGCCTTCAAGGTCAAGATCAGGTAGGCTTAATGCTCCTTATAAAAGATTCAGGTTTTCCGGTTCCCCAAGATTAGAAAACCTCTCCTGTGAAACCCAAACCAAAAATAACCCTTCTGCCTTTGCTGCATGTAGGAGGCCGACATGGACCACTTATTGTCATCCTGTGAGATTTGGGGCATAAATAATTAGTGTAAATTCTGATACCTGGCTACTGTTATTGCTGTGAACAAAAAAAAATCAATCTTTTGTCTCTGACCCAAGAGCCTCTTGTCTTCTGTCAGTATTCATGATATGATGGCAGGCTAACTTGCTAGCTTGCAAGCAGGTAAAAAAGTCTCAGACTCTCCAGAATTATTAACAAAACATCTGTAACAGAAAATAGAAAGGTAACCTGGGACAATGGTGAGACCATGATATAGGCCTGACCCTTGTATAAAGGAGAAGAAAAGGAGGGCCTGTCGGTAGAAGAATGTTAAATAGTGTGCAGTTCTAAGAAAAACTTAGCAAGGCTGATAGCCAGTCCTCAAGCCCGTGTCATTCTTGAGAGCTGTCCCACATTTCATTGAGCAGCTGTTTGTAGTATCACTGCATCCTCAGCCTGTGAGGAGCATGGCTTTGGATTCAAAGTGTCAGAGGATTCTGCACATAGCAGCTGGCAACATCAGTCAAATATTGTCCTTACTGTGAGAAAGCTGAGAGGCGCATGTTCATGGCTGCCACATCGATTAAAAGTCCTGTGATCCTAAAACTCCTTTGCTTGAAATAAAATTGGCCTCGTTATAATTTAAAGTGTTCAGAAAGCACAGAGTGGGACATGTTTAGAGGTTAGGTTGAAGACTGTGTTGGGCAAATCTCTTGGTTATAAGCATCTGAAATCCAACCCATAATACCTTAAGGAAAAAATAGGGGACTTTATGATTTCATGTGTGTAATTGAAGAGTTCACAGTGGTAGCAGTGAATCTTTTAGGGATAGATGGGCTGGGAGAGCCAGTATGTCCCTCACCCCATCTTCAACTCTGCCTTCCTGTATTGGCTTTTCCTTGGGCACGTCTCACGCGTGACCATGTAGATAGATATGTTCCTTACAGTTATTAACACCAGAGAAAAGAGAAACTCTCCTCTCTGATGGTGGCAGTGAAAGCCGTTTTGCTGACACACGTTGGCTCGGTTGGGACCAAATCGCTTGCCAATTGCTTGGCTTGGGGAACACTGTTTCTCCGACTGGTCAGCTTTACCCATGTGCTCAGCCTTATGTCAGGACAAGTGAGCAGAGTCCAATCAGGTGTCACCCAGCCACGTGCAGCAGCACAATTGCTAAAAGGGAAGGACGGGTAAAGAAAAGTCTTCACCAGACAGAGAGGGTGTTTTCCTTCTCAAAGCTTCAGGAATGGTGATGACTCTAGAGATAGGTCGACTGTAGGTGAAGAAGCTGAGAAGTTTGGTTTTCAGTTAAGGATTTAGTATTTATAAAAGAGAAAGGGAAAGCAGGTGAAATCAGTGTTCCGGTGTTGGATTTGGGTCTCTCTCAGGTGGGACAGAGCCTGCGGTTGTACACTGAGATCTCCTACATTGCTGTTACTCTCTGCAATAAGATTTTGGACACCAAAATGTACCTTTGGACAGCATGCCCTGTAGGAATAGACGTTACATACTGGAACACAGGAACATAAGTCAATAATGGTACTTTTAGAAATATAGACAGGGGAAGAGACTCCTTGGACTGTTCCCTATTATATTGCTCTTTGCGGGAGAAGTGATCTGAATTTTTTTTTTCCAGAATATTTGATTTAGTGATTAGTAAGTTTGGTTCTGAGAAGTCTGTCCTCAAATACATACAATTGCACAGTAGTTTTTAGATCCCCATGGGCTTGCTTTGGTTTTTTATCCCCTTTAAAGCTCAAGGTGTCAACTGGCTGATCTGATGAATGGGTGTGCGTTTTCCCTAGTATCTTCTTGGAATGGGTGATCTCAATATTTGTTTTCTAATTCGTTTGCAGAATCATCTGTGGTATTGAGTAAGACCACATGTTAGAAAGTCTGCATTTCGGATTGTTGCTCACTGTTGTGTGTTCTTAGGTAAACCTTCTTAGATAAACCTTTCAGCCTCTTGAGGAAAATTGGGACAATGATACATTTCTTAAAGAATTTTTAAGCCAGTAAACAGAGATAATACATGTGAAACTGTGCCCACATAGAAAAGATGAACATTGTAATCACATTATTCTCAGGGACAGGAAATTTAGGCCAAAGGTAAAGATGTAAGGCAATCATCAATTTTGTTTCTCTCAAATGATACCAAACAGGTTGGTTGGGACATCTTCTGCCATTTAGCGTGCTCTAAAACGAGAGCTGGGTTTTTATAATTCAGGATTCAGGCACACCTGCAAAGCCCAAGGCATAGGTATATAAAAGGACCCACTACACTCACTCTTTTTTGTTTCTGTAATTGTCAGTCTCTAATTTATTTCCTTTGAGAGTTTATCTCACCATCAACTCATTAGTGGCTTAATACGAGTAAGCAGATTATAGGCAATCTGAACAGCGAAATGTTCGCACCACAGAGCAATCAAGCTAATAATACCTTTTGAGATTACAGTTGGCCCTTGAACAACATGAGAGGGGCAACTCCACTGTGCAGTTGAAAATCTATTTATTTATAACTTCTGACTCTCCCCAAACTTAACCAGTAGCCTATTGTTGACTGGAAGCTGTCACTAATAACATAGTTAACACGTATTTTTGTATATTATATGTATTATATCCTCTATTCTTCCAATAAAATTAGGAAAAGAAAATGTTACTAAAAAAAATCCTAAGGAAGAGAAAAAGTAATTGTTATTCATTAAGTGGAAGTGGGTTGCCATCAAGGTCTTCACCCTCCTGCCCTTCACCTTGAGTAAGTTGGGGAGGAAGGAGGTGGAGTGGTTGGTGGTCTTGCTGTCTCAGAGGTGGCCGAGGTGAAAGTCAGTCCATGTGTAAGTGGATCGAGAAATTCTAATTCATATTGTGGAAGGGTCTGCTGTGTCCTGCATTGATCATTTCAGCTCACCCTGCTATATTTTATATGTATCCGTATCTCTACTTTCTCTAGCCCTGAACTCCCCGACTTTGCTACTGGGACCCTACATGCACTGTGGGTTTTCCAGAGAAAAGAAAAAAAAAAAAAAGAAAGCATTATGAAGGCATATATTTAGGGAGAAAGGAAATAAAGTTATTTATACATTGCCACTTGGCTCTCAATTTGTTACTTGTTCGAAGTATCCCAACATTGAATCTGGGAGAAAATGTGAGACACTGTTACCAAAGGGTACTGTGGATCAGCTGGAGAAGGTAACAAAACCAGGAACAAAGGAGACTCACGCTGAGGACCCAGGGAGAAAGGAAGAAATCTGAAACCCATCCGGATCCTTTCCTTTTAGTCTGTCTCCAAGAGGCCCAAAACATCTGGTGAACCACGTCAAAGATTCGATCGATCATCCCTGTGTTTGGATTTTACGATGCCAGACATCTGGGCTGACTGAATTTCTCTTTTCTTTAATTAAATCAACTGGATGTTTTGGCTTCCTGCAAACTCAGCTTCAGTCTAAATAATACACATCAGCATCCTATTTGTGCTTCGACTCCGTTTGTGGTCGTCTTGTTTTGGTTCTAATTTCTATTAACATAACCCACAGATTTGAAATAGTTTTGAATATTGTATAAGACTTTTGAACCTTCACATGGAAGTAGTAATACATAAATTAGAGAAGGAAAATTGACTTGGCTGTTTTACTGTTTTTCTAGAAGGCAACCTGGGTGTCACCTACTGATGAACGGAAGTTGAAAGAGTTAAAGAAAATGTTAAATAACTACATAGCTAGTGCTCAGCAGAGATCAAAATATCCTTTTTGATGTAAAGACAGCTGACATGGACAGGAATTTTAACCTTGTGTAACAAGAACACGCAATTTATATAATTTATGCATTCCTAGGTTTTTGAGTCCATAGGAATTTGGTCTGGTTTTATGTTATTTTCAAATATTGTTTGCGTTCTTATCTGAAAAGCTTCTGGGCGACTTAATGACTGGAGGAGATTTAAAAACAGATTAAAAAGAAACCATGAACATAGACTGGTTTAATGAAATATTATATTTTGTAGTACAGAAATGAAACCTCAGAAGAGACCGAACAACATTTATTGCTCTAAATATATGATGGAAAGCAACTGAAGAATTTTGAAATAACATCTTATACTTCATTCTTCCATGAGGTTTTCACGGGGCCTGCCTAGTGTACTAGTAAAAAAATGAATGTTGTTTTAAAGTAAAAAGTGGATGTTGTTTCCTTGCTTACGGGGATGCTGCTTTTTGATTTTAAAAACATGATAAGATTAATAGAGCATAAAGAACTAACTTTGTGCAACTGTAGTTTTAAGTCGCTAAAATAAAAATTAAAGTCTGCTCTGATGCTACTCTGCCAATTCTGACATTTCTTTCTATTTTTTCTAGAGTTGATTTTGCAGGTGTACACACAAGGTGGCCGTAAAGTCCACGTGTCTACGGCCACCCTGTACTGCCTGCTGCAATAAACATCTTTGTCAGGACTCCTCAAAGACTTTGTCTCTATAGATAGAAACTGTCACATACTCTATGAACATTTGACATGTTTTATCTCTTAGGTAATTACTACAAGCCTATGGGGTAGTTTCTATTATTAATGTCATTAAACATAGGCTAAAAGCAACTTGCTCAAAGTCAAATAATTTAATTTGGGGACTAAGAGCAGTCATTCAAAACATAACATGTACATATACACACATACTCATTGCAACGTCTGGGAAGAGACATTTAAAAAGCATGTTACTCAGAATGCTATTTCTCTGAGTTAATGACTGTTATTTTTTGGTGCATGGGCCTGTAGGCATATATACATAAATATTTATATAAATTCATCCACATTTAAACCACAGATTCACGCTAAATGCACTATTTTGTAACTTTCATTTTTATAAATGTGATTGGCAAATGCTTCCTTGTCGATGTTTCAACATTAAGGAGAAGCAAACTATTTCTGGCAAGGGCGTTAGCAAAAAGCTTATGATTAGGGGCCAATTGTTCTTTGTTGTAATCCCTTAACTCTGAGAAACCAGGCACACAAATGAATGGCTTTGTTTGCATTCGGACAGAAGTTTATTTAAACACTAGGCAATGCCTCAGGTTTAGCTCATCAGCCGTAGTTTGCTGGTCCCTATTTCATGGCATCATTTTTTCAAATGATACCTGTAGTAGTTATCACATTTCTAAAATGTTACTTAGTTACAAGTCTTTATTTAGTTTGTGTCCTTTTAGTAACAATATTGTGATGAAATTTACAGCTAAAACTTATTATGTTGGAACATATACACTAGATTTTGCTCCAGATAAATTCCCAGAAGTAGAATTTCTGAGTCAAATGGAAAAATTTTACAAAGTGCTTGATATGTATTGCCAAATTACTGTCCACAAAGTTGTAACTTATACTCCCACTAATGGTGAAGAGTGTCTTTATCCGTATCCTTGCTAACAATGCATATAGTGAAGTTTTGAAAATCTTTGCCAATTTGGTGGGCAAAACCAATATCCAATTTGATAGGTAAACGTGATTACAAAACACTTTTTTAAACTTACATTTTGATTGATTATTGTGGAGCTTAATATTTTCTTTTTTTTTCCTGTTTAATAGTTAGCCACAAATCAGCTATTTCCTTCACGTGGGCATAATTTCCTTCACGTATGAGAGAAATACGCAAGTTTAGCTTTAGCACTTTAAGTAGCTTATATCAGTATTTAGATCAACACACAAAGCGTTAAATTAACACAAAGGTGTTATTGAAATCGTCCCTGTGTGTCTCTGTGGATCCACTGCAATGGTAAAATAACCTGTTGCTTTTCTAATCTTGCTTCCTTTGAATCTTGCTCACAAAATAAAAATTTATCTTTCCCCAAGGTTTCTGTTCTCTCTTTTTTTCCTTTTCTGGATCTTCCCTATAAAAGGAACCCTTTATCTGATTTACTGGAAAGAAAAAATCTGATCTTCTTTTTTCAGATTTTCAAAGTAGTGAGATAAATGTACTCCCATAAGGGTCGAAGGCACTGTTGTGGGTTAAATTGTGCCCCGCCCCCAAGATATGCTGAAATACTGACCCCGGTCCTTGTGAATGAGACCTTATTTGGAAATGGGGTCTTTGCAGACATAATCAAGTTAGGATGAGGTCATTGATGCGGGCTTTCACCCAATATGACTGATATCCTTCTAAGTGAGGGCAGAGGCAGTGGGGGAGGATCCTGTGCAGGAGGAGTCAGAGATTCCAGATTGGAGTTGTGCAGTCATAGGGTAAGGACACCCAGGCCTACCAGAGACTGCAGGAGACGAGGAAGGATCCTCTCTGAGAGGTTCTGGAGAGAGCACAGCTCAGGCTAACATCTTGAGTTTGCATTTCCAGCTCCAGAAGTGTGAGATACTACATTTTTATTATTTTAAGCCATCCACTTTGTGCTACTTTGTCATGGAAGCCCCAGGAAACTTACGGAAGCATGGATGGCCATCGCTTTTCTGGAGCTGGGCCATCAGATAGTTTCCACCCACTCTTCTCTCCTGCAAGTGGAACACTAATCAGAGGAAACTTTCTCCCTGATGGCTAACCTGCCTGTGATCAGGGGTTATTTATTTCAGGAGGGAAGGAAGAAGGAGCTCTCTGAGCCTTGTGTTCAAACTTTTCTCCGACCTAGTCACACCATCGTTAAAGCTGATATTTCCATCTCTTATGGTCTTTCCTCCAAAAACCTTCATAGGTGGTGTGTGGGACTGAAAGCCCTCAGTGGCCACAGGGAGCCTGGCATTCGGTGACCCACATTGCGCGTGGACGCTCAGCTGCCTGCTTTTGTTCTGGTGGCTGGTGTAAGGCAGGTGTGAAGATGGTATAGTCCGCATTTTAGCAAGCGTGGTGTCAGGGCCCTCTGCGGCTCATACTGACCGTGGAAGGCAGGCTTTGGTCACATTTGGCAGGAGGACTTTTTCCAGCCTCACTGAGGTATAATTGACAAATAGAAATTGTATTGAAGGTGTACAGTGTGCTGATTTGATATATATATATATATACTCATTGTGTAATAATCATCACAGTCAAGCTACTTAAATCGCATCCTTCACCTCACAGACTCATAAATTGTTTTTGTTGCTAAGAATCAAGATCTCTCTTACCAAATTTCAAGTGTACAAAACAGTGCTGATAAGTTTCCCTGTGGCCACTTTGCTATATATTCCATTTCTGGAACTTACTCAGTTTTAAAATCACAAGTTTGTGCCCTTCAGTGACCACCTCCAGTTCCCTTTCCCACCGACCCTTAGCCCCTGGCAATGCTGTTCTGCTCTCTGCTGTTGTGAGTCTGACTTTTTAGATTTCAAAGACAAGCAACATCGTGCAGCCTTTCCCTTTCTGCATGTGGCTTACTCCACTTGGCATGACGACCTCTAGGTTTATCTAAATGGCAGCATTTCCTCCATTTCCATGGCTGAATAGCATTCCACTGTGGATGTTTCTATATATGCATATATCATATTTTCTTTACCTGTTTGTCTTGTTGATGGACACTTAGGTTATTTCAATATTTTTGTTATTGTGAATAATGTTGCAAATGTGAAATGTAAGTAACCCTTTGAGATACTAAATTTATTTCTTTTGCATAGATGCCCAAAGTAGAATTACTGATTCATATGGTATTTCTCTTTGTAATTGTTTGAGGAACTGCCATACTGGTTTCCATAATGGCTGCATCACTTTACACTCCTACTAGCAAAGGTTTTTTTTTTTTTTAAATTTCTTTTCATTTATTTATTTATTTTATTAAATCATAGCTGTGTACATTAATGCAATCATAGAGTAAAATGTGCTGGTTTCATATATAATCTGAAATGTTTTTTTTCTTATTTTATTATTTTTTTTTATTAAATCACAGCTGCGTACATTAGTGCAATCAAGGGGTACAATGTGCTGGTTTCATATACAGTCTGAAATGTTTTCATCAAACTGTTTAACATAGCCTCCATGGCATTTTCTTTCTTTCTTTCTTTTTTTTTTTTCCAGTGGTAAGACAGAATTTATTTACAGAAAAGAGTACAGAAAACACTAAATCTCCTGGTAGAGAAAGAGAACTCAAGTGGGGAGAGAAAAGCTCTCTCCATTTCTCTCCTGGTCTTTCCCGGTCTCCTCCTTTAGGCTTTTAGTCTTGGGATATACATAGGTGTATGGGTCCCTTGGCCAGGAAATGAATGAACACAGTCCCTTCTGCCGGGGGCAAGGTGAATGAATGTATTAATGAACGAAGACAGTCCCTTCCACCAGGGCAAAGTGCATGAATGTATCACTGAATGGACACAGTCCATTCATGGAATTGAGGCCTAGGAAATTCACATGAAATTGATCTAGGCATAGGAAATGGTGGTTCCACATTTATTCCTAAGTGTAAAGTGAAGGAGACACCAAGGCACAGATGTCTCCTTGGCAGTTATCCGGCCTTTTTGACTATTGGAGCCTCCGGTGGGGGTTGGAGGTCCCCCTCCTTGTCTGTCATCCAGCCCCCTGGTTCTTCAGCTGGCTGCCACAGCACCGACACCACCAAGGAGGAGGCAGCAGGTCCGCCAGAAATGTCCCGCATCAATTCTTCCTCTCCGAGTAGAAACTCCAACTGCTGTTAGGGAAAGAAACCCACACATTTTTAATCACCTGACTTACAGCACATTTGATACTGCGATGTAGTAGGGAAAGGACAGTCTTGTCACTAAATGGTGCTTAGTCTGCTGAATAGCCATAGGGAGAGAGAAACATACTGCTATTTCATGCCACATGCAAAGTCAAAGATGGCATTTTACACTAAATATAAAGGGTCAGATAAGAAAGTTTTGCAAAAAAGAAAAAATAGGAGAATGTGTATGCTCTTGAATTAGGTAAACTCTTAAACTTGATACTTCAATTGCTAAGAATAAAGGCAGAAGAATGTGTGATCAGGCTGTCAGAAGACATATTAACACAGGTGAAAGGCAAGAAACAGAATGAAAGAAAATTACCCCCAACCCCAGTAAGAACAGCCCATATCACGAAGTCCCAAAGCTGCAGGTATTGGCGAGAATGTGGAGAGAAGGGACCTCACACTGCTAACAGGACTGCAAACTAATAGTCTCTAGAAAAGAAGGATGGAGACTCCTCAAAGAGCTAAAACTACATCTTCCACTTGACCTGCAAATGCATAGCTAGATATCTACCCAGAAGGAAAAAAAATCATTTTAGCATAAAATCATTTGCATTAGAATGTTTATAGCAGCTCAATTCACAATCGCCAAAATGTGGAAACAACCCAAGTGCCCATCCACAGGTATGTGTATACCACTGAATACTGTTCAGCCATAAAAAAGATGGAGATGTTACTTGAATAGAGCTGAAGCACAATCTTCTTAGCAAATTATCATAAGAATGGAAATGCAAGTATCCAATGTACCCAATACTAATGTGAAACTAATAGATAAACAACTAGAGGTCCACACAAGAGAAGTGGGGAGAAGGAAGGGAAGGGGAGAGGGGCGGGAGTTTGGTAAGCGCTCACCTAAGGTGCACAATGTAAAGGCATACAGCACACCCCTTGTACACCCCTGGGTGAAGGGCTCACTACAACTTGAATTTTACCTAAGAAATGCAAACAATGGAAACTAATCATTTGTACTTTCATATCATTCTGAAAGAAAAAAAGAGTGGGAGAAAATTATTGAAAACATACCACACACATAATACACAGAACAAATGGCCTTGTATGTAAAGATATTTAAAAATACATATAAATGATAGTATACATGCAGACAACTCAAAGGAAATTGTTTCAAAAGCTTGAGAAGACAATTCGTAAAAATAAGCATTCAAATATGAAAATCTGTCGCGAGTCATCAGCCATCACGTTGATGCAAATGAAAGCCACAGTTCAGTGCCAGCAGAATGGCCCAAATATGAGAGACAGCTGGTCTTGACAAAGATGTGGAGTAAATGCCAGTGGGAGTGCAATTGGTCCAAATACTTCGGAAAACCATTTGCTTGAATTTTCTACAGCTCAACAAATTCATACCTTACGCACAGCAATTTCATTCCTAGGTTCACAACCTCACAGAAATGTACACATGTATTCTTTGGAAGATATATCAAAACCATTTATGAAAGCCCCATTTATTATGATGTATGGTCCAAATATTAATTTCTCAGGTGCCCAACAATGGACTGATGCATAAACCAGTGTTTATACCATGAAATATTTTTGTTGGATGAAAATACAGACTGATGGCTCAGCACCTGTGGCTCAACGGGCTAAGGTCCCAGCCATGTACACCTGAGCTGGCGGGTTCGAATCCAGCCTGGGCCCGCCAAACAACAATGACGGCTGCAACCAAAAAATGGCCGGGCGTTGTGGCGGACGCCTGTAGTCCCAGCTACTTGGGAAGCAGAGGCAAGAGACTTGCTTGAGCCCAGAAATTGGGGGTTGCTGTGAGCTGTGATGCCACAGCACTCTATCCAGGGTGACGGCTTGAGGCTGTCCCCCCCAAAAAAAAACAAAAAAAAAAAAAGAAAGAAAGAAAAGAAAACACAGACTGATGAGTGTGTGCAGCGTGACTCCATTTGTAAGAAGGACAAAGCTGGCAAGTCAAGCCTGTGGGGTGAGAAGGCAGGAGAATGCCTTCCCTGAAGGACGGGCCATTTGTCAGATGCAACCACATTCTGTTTCTGGGTCTTGGTGCTGGTTACAGGAATGTGCTCATCTTGACAAAGTTCACCAAGTAGTACATTGGTTATGCTCCCCTTTCTGCATGCATGTTAAACTTTGATAAGACACTTACTTACACATGTTTGACCTTCATTTATGATAAAATCAATTTCTCAATTAAGAAAATAACTACACCTTCTTACATAGAAAATAATATTTATTAAAACAAACAAAATCCTAGAAACACCTAGGGAAAAAAATGTTTGTTTTAAAGACAGGCATCTTTGTTGTTGTTGTTGTTGGGGATTCATTGAGGGTACAAAGAACCAGGTTACACTGCTTTCATTTATTAGGCAAAGTCCCTCTTATAATTGTGTCCCACCCCCAATAGGTGTGTCACAAACCATGACCACCCACCCACCCAAAGACAGGCACCTTTGACACAGTCCCTTTAAAATGAAAAATGAGACAAAGATGCCAGCTCTGAAGGTCAGAGTGACAGCAGGTGCAACAGAGGCAGGTAGAACATTTCTTTAGCCTTAAGAAGGCACCAGCCTCCCAGCTGATGGCAGCTATTTTAAAATGTAAAGGACTTGAGGTTCTTGGTGCCTCTTTATCCTCAGCTTTGGGCTCTGAGAGCCAAATGTAACATCGGAGACAAGGTTGTTGTCTGTGCCCCTCGCGCGCACATTTGGTGCTCTCAACACCTCCTTTTACTGAGGATCTGCCTCCCTCTGACCCTGTGTGGGGATCCCTGTGCACCCCCTCTTCCTATGTCCCTCCCGCTGCAGGAGAGATCTCCTGACTCCTTCAAGAGTTCCTTTCTTTTTCTCCTTAATCACCACTATGATTCATTTGACATTGCAATCAGGGAATGCTACTTTAATGATTGGGAAGTTGTCAATACTTTCTACTATGAAAAGGCAATTTGTTCTGGCAGCTGAAAATGTGAAAGGCTTCAGTAAAACTTTTGAGACTAGAAATTTTTGTGAGGCAATTCACTGAAAACACTGTCCTATTAATTTAATAGTTACTGGATTATTTGATTTTTCATTTTCTTTTGAGTCAGTTTTGTTCTCTTGTACATTCTAAATATACATTTTTTTAATGGCTCTTTGAAAATACCGTGTTGGATTCAGGGCATAAAATTCAACTAGACTGTCATTTTAGGCTCTCCTGCCTATATCCATGTGTTTGTAGGGTTAGGTTTTACTTTTATCCTTCGGCAAGTTGTAAAGGACCAGCTTTGCATTCAGTTATTGTACTTCAATGAACTAAAATATTTTGTCTTCCTTCAATACAGGGGAAAAACAAAGGACATTTGTGAAAAGAACCATAATTTCACATACTACCTAAATTCTCCAAAAAAAATTGTTTTTGTAGCAATTTGTTTTCTCTAAAAAATAAAAAAGCCACCACATTTGCATATTTATAATTGGAATAAATTTAAATGATTATAAACCAGATGCATTTGCAAACCTTTCAAGAGCAATAGCTCCATGAAGAAAGTGCTTACATAAAAAAGAAACTATTGTGATTTTTAGATTAAGTAATAGTGTATAATTGCAGTGGCTAATATATGCATTTATTCTTCTTGCGGGAGCTCCGCCAATTAATTTGCGATAAAGAAAATGCAGTGAATAAATGAACATTGCTCTATATGGTTTAAAATACCCAAGTATCTGATAATATCTTACATCAATCACCGTACAATTAGTGTTACCTGTTTGGTCAAACTTTTGCTATATGCTATGGTCCATTTGCACCCCTAGAGAACCCATAGTTAAGTTGGGGAGAAAGGCTGATACTCACCCAGCTGGTATCACATGACCTGAGGCCCTGTGGTTGGGACCCAGAGCTGATGGTCTTTGGTTTCAATCTCAGCTTCTTTTAACTGCTGGCAGGTTTGGGGAATTTTCCTGAACCTTCTGCACTTTGAACGTCCTGCCCATCTGTTGAATGAGAATAATAATTACACTAAGCAGGTCTACAGTCAAGGGTCTTTGGTAGACTTTTAAAGGTATTTAAAACACTAATCGTGGGACAGCACCTGTGGCTCAGGGAGCAGGGCGCCGGCCCCATAAGCAGAGGCTGGCGGGCTCAAACTCGGCCCCAGCCAAACTGCAACAAAAAAACAGCCAGGTGTCGTGGTGGGCGCCTGTAGTCCCCGCTACTGGGGAGGCTGAGGCAAGAGAATCCTAAGCCCAGGAGTTGGAGGCTGCTGTGAGCTGTGACGCCACAGCACTCTACCGTGGATGATAAAGTGAGACTCTGTCTCAAAAATAAATAAACACCAATCCGTGAGGATGATAATGATTCTAGCTAATTATTTAACAGTTATTGAGAGCCACTAACCAATGATTGAAATCTCCAAGGCTGCAGACAAAATTGAGGACGGTGAAAACTGAAGGGGTGTCCAGGGTAGATCAGATTCAAAAGAGAAAAGAAGAGCATTTTATTCCCTAGACCTTGTTATCTAGTTCCCTTTTCTGCACTCCCTGTAAGTCTGTTTAATCTTTCAACTGTTCCAACGTTATTAAAATAATATCAGGTGTACATTTATCTTTATAATATTGCTTATCTATAACCTAACGAGGTCACGTCTACGTGGCAGTCTCCAAGCAGCGCCCCAAACTGCTCTCAGACAGACACTTCCAGA
This sequence comes from Arctocebus calabarensis, assembly GCA_963573935.1. Lineage (NCBI taxonomy): Eukaryota > Metazoa > Chordata > Mammalia > Primates > Lorisidae > Arctocebus > Arctocebus calabarensis. The sequence continues at coordinate 8,044 of CAUYON010070704.1, read as the reverse complement.
TTTTCAAGTCCTTAGGTGACATCTAAAGAAAATATAAAGGACCGTAGGGGAGGTGTGGGCCGTGGAAAGATCTGGGCGCCTGGCGGGGGACACAGGGGTTGGGGAGGGCGCAGGGCGCAGAGCGGGTATCGACGGGCGGGGGACGCGGGGCCTGGGTCTCCAGGCATGGGGCGCGGGACATGCGGCACGCGGGGCGCAGAGCGAGGGGCTCGGAGCGGGGCGTTAGGGTCTCCGGGCGGGGGCTGCGGGGTCGCGGGGGACCCAGGGCGGGGGTATCCGGGCGGGGGCTGCGGGTCGCGGCCCCTGAGTGCCGGAGGGGAGGGTGAGAAGCCCTGCAGCGGCGCTTGCCAGCTGAGGGAAGTGAGATCACCCAAAGTCTCCGAAGTACTCACGCGCCCTAGGACCTGGGGTCCCGGGGTCACACGCGCTGCTCCGGCCGCGCCCCGCACTCCCCTCCGGGCTGTGCGCTGGGCCCCACCTGGACGTGGACCTGGCGCGCCGCCTCTGCCGCGGTCTGAGCCACTCGCCTTCAGGCCTCGCCACCTGGTGATTGGCAGGAACCGCCGCCGCCACCAGGGTCGCCGAGCGGAGATTGGGGTGGGGGACTCCCTGCAGAAGCTGCGCGGAGAGCCCGGTGGTCACCGAGAGCAGAAGCCACCTCCTACGTTAGCGTCTACAACCACCCAAGGTATTTTTGAAAGAAATATTAATAATTTCAGATTGGTGGATGAAATTTTAAACCAGCAGCAGTAACTCCTGGATGTACATTGTTCAAAATACTCACCAGAGTTTGCAGACAGTGGAAACGAATATAATCACGCATTGAATTGCCGTTCCGGCAGTGAAGACGGGAGAGCAGATTGGTGAGAGCCGTTCACGACGTTAGCCTGGCGGTGAAAGAGACCCACAGGTCTGGATGTAGCTGAGAGCAGGTGGTTTCCCTGCACCTGATCGCGTACTGAAGTTCGGTCCTGTGCACAGAACATTAGACTCACTTTTCTGGCACATCGGGTTGACACATTGCCTCTTGGCCTTTCCACCTATAACATGAGTCGTGAGGATTTTTTCTCTACCCTTAAAAATGGGAAAGTATTGGACAAGGAAATACGTAGACCTGCAACTTTGATCAGTGAGTAGCAATGTTTTAGGAGGTGAAATGCCAGATATAAAGTCTCAGACTACTTGCCTGTGTTTGTGGGGAAGTTCAAGTTCAGTCCTTCCTGGTGATCAAACCTTAATTTTTAAGGATAATATATTGACTTATGAAGTGGAAGCATTGGGAATTTGAGGGAGTTCTAGACGAATGGAGTTCTGTGTGGCTTACAGCATGTTAAATGCTTGCTCACTTTCAGAGCAGAGGGATGCCTCAGTTCAGATACCTGGCCATATTCTTCTCTTTCTGCAATATAGTCAAACAACGTGGCCTGAGAGCATTGCTCTGGGGTCAGTGCTCCCGGCTGTGAAGGTCTTTTGGAAAAGATCTCTTACTACATTGAAATGGAGACTCAGGGAGGTCCCTGTGGCTCAAGGAGTAGGGCGCTGGCCCCATATATCAGAGGTGGTGGGTTCAAACCTGACCCTGGCCAAAATCTGAAAAAAAAAAAAAAAAAAAAAAAGAAAGAAAGAAAGAAAAAAGAAATGAAATGGAGAGTTAGGAAACTTTAAATATTGGATTATACAGTCTAAACAACAAACAAGAAAAAGTGAAGACATTGTAATCTTGAATGTAAAAGTGGAAAATTTCCTAAAAACAAAACATTTTGATGCTTTCTTGTTTGGGGGACAGTGTGCTATATAATACCTAAAGTTTGTTTAGAATATATGTTCATAAAATAAAATTTTTTTTATTCAAAATAGCATTTGAGGGAAGTTATCAATGCAGCCCTTGAAAGTAATCTGTTTTTCTTTGTAATATCGCATTTAGGACCATGTTCATACCTGGGATTTTTACTTAATAAATCCTGGTGGTTACTATGCTTAAAATATCTTTAAGTAGGATTGAGACCTGTGTAGGAATTAAAATATCACCAAAGTTTATAAAAATAATTTAAATTAATTTGTGTTCTCTTTTACGACAGAACAGCACTAGTTCTGTTATTTTATAAAAGTGAATAAATTATTTCTTAATATGTGTTTAATATCTCTTCCCTCCTTACTAAATGCAGAATACAAATGTCTTCACTTAATAACTGAGAAAATGCCAGGAAGGCTATGTTAATCAATTAGATGAAAATAGGTCAGATTGTATATGAAACCAGCAAATTGTACCCCTTGATTGCACTATTGTACACAGCTATGATTTAATAATAAAAACAATAAAAAAAAATCTCTTCCCTCATTGCTAAATCTTGGGTAGAAACCATTCTTTATGTTTGATAGACAGTTTTCAGAAAAACATCTCTTATCAGCAAGTGAACAATAGATACCTAAAATTGTATTATAGAATGGAGTAGTTCAAACACTAGATCTCAGAAATCTGAAAAAGCAAGGAATATTGGATTTGGAAAGCATGGCATAGAATTGCTTGTAAAATTCTGAAGCTCTGAAGAATGAATGTCCCATTTTTAGATTGCAAATCCATATTTTTTATTTTAAAAATACACTTGAAATAGTGTTAAATTAAAAAAATAAGAGAAGCAAAGTCACATGGTACAGTGGGTATGTTTTAAAATACACTTGAAATAGTGTTAAATTAAAAAAATAAGAGAAGCAAAGCCACATGGTACAGTGGGTATGTTTTACAAAATAATACATTTATAACAAAATTATATATGACACACATTACAGGTATAAAGAAATACCCAAAAAAAATGTACATTCACATACCCAGCATGCAATTTATGGAAGAACATTAGCAATTCTTTGAAGTCCTGTGTGGGCCTTTCCCACATAACATCATCTTCCCTTCCTGAGTACTGGTACTTCCCTTCAGTACTGATACTGAGTTAAATTTTGTGGCCACTAAGCCTCACATCTCTTTAGTTTTTATTTCATGCGTACCAATCTTGAAACAATATTTAGTTTTGCAAACTTTTGGATTGTATATAGTGGTAATACACCATATACCTTTTCCTATGGTTTACTGTTTTGCTTAATACTGACTTTGTGAGATTTGATTTTTGGGAGGATGAGCATAAGGAATCATAATTCACTTTTTCCTGCCTTATGAGACTATAAAATGGATATGGAATTGTTTATCCACTCCTGTGTCAATGGACCATGCTCAGGTTCTTGCTATTATCAGATTCTGTTAATATAAACCTCTTGAAGTTGTCTCCTCATGCATGAAAGCAAACATTTCATATATATATAATATATATAATCATATAAATATATCCTTTTTCAAGGTATAGGCTATGAAATTTTTTCAATGTAATGCGATAAGGCCAATTTGTTTTCAAAATGACTGAACCATTTTAAACTCCTAGCAACATTATAATTGTTTCCCCTATCTGTCAGAAGTTGCTATTTTTTTAATATTTCCTCAATTTCTGTGTGTAAAATGATATCTCACTGTGATTGTGGTTACTCATGTGCATAATTATTAGTGAAGTGGAGCATCTTTTCATGTTTATTGGCTAGTCAAGGTTCCTCTTTTATAAAAGTTCTGTTTGAGATTTGTGCGTATTTTTCTATTGGTTGATTGTGGTTCTTTTTGATATAAATTTGAGGAGTTCTTTATATATTCTAGATACTTTTTATTCTTTAAACATTGTCGCCAATATAGTCGTGTGCTTTATGGTGTATCTTATCAGCCTATATTTTTATTTTAACATAAACTTATCCTTTATTGTGTTTTTCCATCTTTCCCTTGTTTAAAAATAATTTCCCACTAAAAATTCATAAGATATTCTTCTAATTTCCTTCTTCAGGTTTTATGGTTTGGCCTTTCATATTCGTCTGCAACCATCAGGGACTGGCTGATGGCAAGGGTAAGGGTGTTGGAGTTTGTGGAGAATAATCCTGTTTTATTCATTTCATACTATTCATGATATGAATCAGTATTTATTTATACATTATTCTACCATGAGGCATTTGAGTTTATTTCTAGTTTGAGACTATGCTGAATAACACTGCTATGAACATTCTTATTTATTTTTTGTGTGAGGTTCAAGTCCATATGCATTATCTGTTGCTAATATGCCTGGAAGAGAAATTCATAGGGAGCTATGGGTTCAACTCCAGTAGGTGATACCAATCTGTTTCCCTAAAGTGCTTGTAACAATTTAAATGCCTAGCCAGAAGTGTGCTTGTATTCCGGTTTTTTTGTTGTTTTTTTTTTCCACTCATTGTAACGCAACCCTTTCCCCTCCTCCTATTCTCCTCTCCCCCCTGCTCTCTTTCTCCTTCCCTTCACCTTCCCCCTCCTCTCCTCCTAAGACAGACACAAAAGACCTAGTTAGTTACTTACCAAAGCCCTCCCAGCGAGCTGTGAAATTTGCCCACCCACTACAGCCCCCTAAAAAAGGGTCTCCAACTGCCCCAAGGCGCAGGTGTCACCTCTGCATTGCTGAAGCGGGTCACCCTCCCCTTTCAATAAACCTGGCCTGAACTCAGCCCAAGCCGCCAAGCCAAATTTATGGTACTTTGTATGGCAGTCCTTAGCAAACTGATACAGCTGGGATGGGCCTCCAGAGAGGTCCCCCACCTTCCCCGTTGAAGCCAGAAAAGTGACAAGATGGATTCAGAGAAGCTAAGCTGAAGCAGTACAGCAGACCTAGTCTGCTCAGCTCACATTCCTCCCCACACACCTTTCCCTGTGATTATCTAGTTAAGTTTTCTCCATGACTATGAGAGTGCTTATCTCAAGAGACTTGAGGAAGTGGTCACACGCAGACAATAGGTGTTGTGATATTGATAGAGTCAAGGTTACCTTGATAACATGTTTTCTTCCTTGAGTCCCTTAGATATTTTGTTAAAGTGAAAATTACTTTCTGTTGTTTAAACATTTTGCATTGTTAGAATGAAGACTACTTTGATGTTACTCCCTATCAGATAAAGTTACCATTTTCCAGGTTTGTTTCCTGGTACTTCCTTATAAAAATTACTAGAATTGTAACCGAGGCAGAAGAGTCTTTGAGAGACGACTCTGCTGTTCTCCAGACTTGCAGGCCTTATGATAACAAAGCTCCTTGGACCTCATCTCTGTCTCTGCATCTGGCTGACAGTGACAGGCAGCCAGATCCTCTTCCTCTGGGCAATGCTATTAGAGCTCTGAGTACAGAGACACTTGTATATGGTGCTTTTTCCCGTTTTCTCCAGTGCTGGAATTCAGATGCTCTTTCCAGGGTGACCTGATGATGAGCAGAGGCCCCATCCGTCTCTCCTGCCTGTCTTGGGCTGGGCTGAGCTTGCTGTCGAGAGCAACAGTTGAAGTCTGACGTGAAAGTGGGAAATTGCATTCTTGCTCCTTAGTCTCAGGCCCAGTGCATGGATGTGTAAACAGCATCTGTTCCAGGTCCTGGGGGAGACAGAAAGCCCCAGGATGCTGGGCATAGGGGCTCCTGGGTGCTGGGGCTGCTGCACCCTCCCCCGACCCCCCCACCTCATGTGGCTTAGCCAGGGCTGCCCCCCAGGCCACACCAAGATGCTTGTGCTCCTGAGCCAGCCCCTCCATACTCACCTTTGCCTCCAGGTCAAGCTGAGCTTGGGGCTTATCGTTTGGGTTGGAGCACAGCCTGACTGCAGGGCTCTGGAGCAGGAGGGCAAGCAGACAGCAAGAGGGTATAAGAGGTTCTGGGAGCCCAGCCTTGGCTTCCTCCTTAGCAACAACTGACAATAGCACATACCATAGCACATAACTCTCTCTGGTGCTTCTGGGTGTTTCTGTAGCCCTGACAAATCTCAACTGACTGCATATTTAATGTTAAGTTATTTAAATCTGGGCCATTTGCCTGCAGTAAGGTAACAGTTGTTCAGACACCTGACTGTGTGCAGGCAGGGCCGTGGCCTAAGGTTTTAGCACATATAGCCCTCACACAGACCTCATGAGGGGCATATCGCTATTTGCACGATTTTACAGATGAGCAAACAGACGCTCAGAGAGATTAAGGGCTGGACCTGAGCTCACACAGTCTCACTAGAGGCAGAGTTGGGATTTGAGCCCGATGTCTGGGTTCACATTTATGCTATTAACCACTACTTTCCCTAGGTTGATACTGGGTTGAGGGCACTTCTGGAGCTATGCCAGGCTGAACAGGGGATAATCTCTGAAATTGGGTAGGTTTCAGAAAAAGAGAGAGATGGAAAGGGAAGAATTTGATCCCATAGAGAGCCCAGGAGCTGTTTTTGCCCCAAGAAACAGGCTCTGCCCCAAGGGTTACCGGGGAGGGAGGGAGACAATCCAGCCCCCATCTTTTATTATAGAAGGCCAGTGATTCTGGAGAACAGCAAGAGTGGTCTCTCAATTCTGTTCTGCCTCAGTTACAAGTCTAATAGTTTTTATAATGGCAATACAAGGAAACAAACGTAGAAAACTTTATCTGTTACATCAAAGTAGTCTTCATTCTAACAATGTAAAATGTTTAAACAGCAGAAAGGTGATTTTCACTTTAACAAAGTAAGAGAATCATTAAAGAAGGTGCATCATCCAAGTACCCTTGACGTTACCAACCGCACAACACCTATTGTGTGTGTGACTATTTCCTCAAGTCTCCTGAGGTGAACATCCCCATAGTCATGGAGAAACCTGAGCTGGTTACAGTAGGTGTGCGGGGAAGGCTGTGCAGAGAGCTTAGCTGTACTGCTGCAGCTCAGCTGCCCAGATTCCGACTCATAGGCCACTGTTCCAGCTGCACACCTGTGCGTGTATAACTGCGCACATTCACAGCACACACGTGTGCTGCCTGCACGTGCCAGCAGCCGCCGGCCAGTGTCCAGCACAAGCCACGTCTCCCTCCACAGTGCCACATTATATGGAGCAGAAAATTAAGGCCTTACGTCCTATGGCAGCATCTGACAGGTGTGTTTGGCATTTTCAGAAGCTTGCCCAGGGTCAGTTGTGTGTTTCTCCCCCTGCAGAGAGCATGACTCCCCCGGAAACAACCCTTGAGGTGCACAGGGCCAGGCTGGAGAAGAGACCCAATCCCGGCAGGCTCCTCACTCTGGCACGTGGGTGTTCCTGGCGGTGAAGCCTCCCTGGTCCCAGGAGGGGGGCCCTGCGGCATCAGCTCCCTGGAAGGAGCACAGGCCTTGGCGACCAGGTGGAGCAGGTCTGGGTCCTGCCTCCCATCCTCACCCAAGCGGTCCAGGCAGATCCCCTGAGGAACCTGGTGCAGTTGCCCCATGTGCGAAGTGGAGACCGGATCCCCTCCCTGCAGTGATGCAGCTGGAGCACCTGGGTAGAAAGCCCCAGGGGGTAGCCGTGCAGTGGATACGCTGCTGTTGCCACCAGCAGCAGTGACAACACTGGGAATGGGGGTGCCAGTGATAGCAGCAGAGAGAATAGCCACTGCGCTGGTGCTGGGTAGCAGTGGGGAGGGGCGTGGTCGTGATGGCAGTGATAGTAGTTATAGCAGTAACTGTAGCATGGCAGTAATGGTAGTAACAATGATAGCAGTAGTGGGAGTCATAGCAGTAGTGGTAGCAGTGGTAATGGTAGTAGCAAGGGGAGCAGTGGTTGTTGCGTGACCAGAGACGCGAGGGGCTATAGCTTTTCCTCAAGTGTAAATCCGCACTGCAATGTTAAGAAAGGGCACAAGAAGCAGGCTACAAGCTCTGTTGTGGTATCTAGCCTATTAATTTTATTTCTCACTACCTTATATACTTTTGCAGTCATGTGCACGCTTAAATCTGTGATTTACAATATTCATTATTTGACTTTAAACTTAAGTGGCAGGTATCCTGTCCCGGAAAACAGCACAATACTCTGTTACTTTTAGGTCTTAAAAAATCTACGTTAGAATAAGAGAGACAGAGCTATAGGAGAACTATTTCCTCATGTACTCAACAAGTTAACCTTAAATGGGTCTTTGACTTTGTTTCTTCACAGTGCTAAGATCTTTAGGCATTTGACAAAATGTAAAGACATTTTGTCAACCTCTGG